>VNJS01007363.1:0-208570 GCA_008042575.1 Drosophila watanabei
CTTTCGTTGCAATTTGGTGTGACCAACTTATGTTTACACAATTTGCACAACCGCGATTGCCAAAATGTATTCAACTTTTATATTATATTAAAATTAAGTTAGTTATTATGACAACATAATTTGACAGTTCGGAAAAGTTAAACATGATTTTATCATTTGGTACGCAGACCAAACACAATTTTAAACCATACGTATATACATTTTTATTTTTAGAATTAAGAATGAGATTTTAAATTGTTTGGAATGTATTTGTTTTAAATAGTTATACGTTTTTTATTATTTTAAATTTAACCTGAACCGGGGAAAAATATTCTCTTTTATTAAATTTGTTTAAATAAATTTTACTTAAATGAAATAGACACAAAATATACTTTATATCTTTGCCGATTACGTTCAAAGAATTTTACATAGTTTAAAAAGCAAATCATAAGATACATGTGAAGAATTAAACTGTTTTATAATCGCATGCCGCATTAAATAAAAAAAAAAACAAATTCCAAAGGGAAATATCGCCCAGGGCAAACGGCACTGAATTCTTTCTTTACCGGAGCAGCGGTCGATTCAGGTACCTGAATCGCCCGCTTGCCGCCTTAATAAACCGAGCATCATACAAAAAGCCATCTCCGTTCAAAGCTGTTTTCTATCCTGAATCGTTCAGCGCATGAAGCAAAGTCCGACTGGGAATGCATATGCTGTAGAGGGGGGCGGGTTCAAAAAGAGGGGTCTTTGGAGCCTCTGGGGGCTTTGTGAGGCGGTTGATGTCAAAAGTCTTGGCTATCAAAAGATTAAATCAAATTGGTAACCCCGAGGGCCAAAGTAGCACAAAAACATGGCCTACATTTGGGTATAAAAATCTATCTAAATTTTAAGAAAACATTTTAAAAATATAACTGAATAAACAGTTGAGGGAATTTTGAATATTTTGGTATATTATTAAATTATAAATTAAACAGTCTATTATCTTGATTTGAAATTTTGAAAATTTTCCTCTGTCTGCATTAATTTTTATATATTTAAAACTTTATTAAATATATATGATATTATGAATATTTTGACATATTAAATTAAAATTATTACAGCCTATTAAGCTTAAATCTGCATTCTTTTATATTCATTTACAACTTTTTTGAATATAGTTTTGAAGACTTTGATATATTAAATTATATTTATAAAAGTCTATTATCTTGATTAAAAATTTAGAAATTTTGATATATTAAATAATAATTAAAACAGTCTATTTTCTTGATTTAAAATTTAGAAAAATTTGCTTAAGTTTGCATTCCTTTTTATAAAAGACTATTATCTTGATTTAAAAATTTGAAAAATTTGCGTAAGTCTGCATTCTTTTATATTCATTTACAACTTTTTTGAATATAGTTTTGAAGACTTTGATATATTAAATTATAATTAAAACAGTCTATTATCTTGATTTAAGATGTAGAAAACATAACTCAAGTCTGCATTCCTATTTATTTATTTACAACTTTTTGGGATATAATTTAGAATATTTTGATGTATAAAATAATAATTTTTACAGTCTATTATCTTGGTTTTAAATATAGAAAACTTTGCTTAAGTCTGCATTCCTTTTTATTTATGTACAACTGTTTTGAATAAAAAATTTGAATATTTTGATATATTAAATAACAATTAAAACATTATTTTATATTGATTTAAAATTTAGAAAACTTCTTATGTCTGCATTCTTTTTCTTACAACTTTTTGCCGACTACAAAGTGGATTTAAAATGTTTCAAGACCCCTCGAAGATTCTTCAGAGTTCAACTAGATAAATTTCCAGTGGCTCAACCATTTCTTCAATTTACATTACTTAGTGGGGATTTTCTTTGGAGCAAAGAGGAAAAGCAACTGGGATATGTGCTTCTCCCTACCAAGAACACAGAAACGCACACAGAGACCAGAGTCCTAATTCCGGCAAATTCAAATTTGCCAAGTCATCAGCAGGATCTCGCTTCTAATCTGCTTTTCCCGTTCCTTAATCTTACTCGTGCTCTATTAGGGGGGATTTCCTGCATCTGCGTCTGCGGGCTGCCATTCAATTAAGTCATCATCGCTGTGCATCTTGGCAGCGTTTAACACGCAAGTGAATCCCTCTCGCTGGCACACAAAAACCAACCCCAACCCCAACCCTTAACCCCATGGCCACTTGTCGAACATGATAAATTTGTGGGAAAATGTCAGTTGGTTGGCTACACAAAAAAAAAAAAAGAGGAAAACGCTGCTCTCGCCTAGATGTTATTGCATTTTTAGTACCATCCTCCGCTCCGGTCTCCACCCCTTTGACACCCCGCGAGCTGCGTTAATTTTGCGCCAGCTGTCAAATGTCAAAATGTCAAGTGAAACAAAATTTTCGCATCATGAGAAATGCATGTCAGAGTCACACAGAGAGGTCTCCATGGGATGTAAGCCAAACTAAGCGACAGTCTGCTCCTCCACAGACCTCTCTCTCCTCCGGCACTCGCTCTCTCTCCTCCAGCACTCCCTCTCTCCTCCGGCACTCTCTCACCCATTAGAGTCCTCCTAAAAATCCCATGGAACCGCCAATAGAGTTGGCTGCCTGGCTGGTTGGCTGGGAATCGTTATCGAGTTACCCAGCCGGGGCGTGCTTCATCATCATCAAGAGAGGGAGAGCGCGGGGAGAGCGGTTGGATCGGGCCTGAAGGGGTTAAGCGGATGAGCGGCAGAAGGTTGAGCAGCATCAACATCATGATAATGCCCATTATTAGCAGTGGCAAAGCATTTGCATGCATTTTAGAATTTGTATATTCCGACAGTGCAGCGGCATTTCACCTACAGAGAGGAGTGCACTGGGAGAAATAATGGGTACTATTTGGGGAGAACAAAAAATATTAAACAATTTACTGCAACTTTCTAAAGGTTATCTAGAGACTTAAAGAAGTTTCAAGCATTAATTTAAGTTTTAAAAGGCATTTACTTGTCTTAAGTTCTGGATTTATTTGATTTTTTAAAGAAACAAAAGGATTTCAATCACAAATTTAAGTTTTAAAACGAACTTATTTAGATTAAGTTTTAGATTTGATTGATTTTTAAAAGAAATAAAAGGATTCTTAAACATATAATACTCGTAATATTATAAAAAAATTTTTTATAAAGTCAACTGTACACAAATAAAAAACTTCTTTCAAGATTTTGTGCATTCTTAAATTAAAATCTTGATATAAAATCAAAAATCTCAATATAAGACTTAAAATTCTGGAATTACGAGACTTTAAGCTTCATTTAAAATCAAAACAATTTAAAAAAGAAAAAAACAATCTCAAAAGAACACCAAAATAAGCTTGCGCTACTTTCGTAACCAAAAATCTTGAAAAATTACCAAAAGTCTTGAACTTTTTTATCAGTGTATTTATTTTCGGGTTGTCTTGTGCCTTGGTTAGCTGATGTGGATGGAAAGCTGCGTGTCAGTGGTTCTGTGCAGTTGCGGCAGGGTAACCTCAGACACTGACAGCGGCTCATGCAAACAGCCAGGACTCTGCCACCAGAAACCTACTCCTGCTCCTGTTCCCGCTCCAACTCCTGTTCATGCTCCCTCTTCACATTCCCCTTTCTAGGACCATTCAATCCGGAACGCGATTTATGCGCACATTATAAGCAATTACACGGCCAAGCCAGCTGGGAACTGGCAACTGGCGTCAGTTTCCATTCCACTGCCACTTGCCACTTGCCAGCTCTCTCCATATCCATATCCATTTCGATAACTATTTTGGGCGCTAATTGAATCAGCGACTCATGACGGGTGTCGCCCCTGCTCCTCGGGGGTTAAGCGATGATTTGATTTGCCGCTCAAGTGTTCCGGAAAAGAAGCCACTGCATTAGAGTGGTGCTCTTACTTGATCAAAATTATAATATTTATGGATATAAGAGGAGGGAATTTAAGGTACTCAAATAAGCAGAGAAGTATCAAGTATTGATATTTCAAGAAAATATCTTAGAGAACTAAATACATTTTGAGATATTTAAAATTAAAACAAAGATAAAGAAATGAGTGTTGTGATCAGGAATTGTATACATAATTTCCAGTGCAAATAAAATCAGCAAGTGTAATTTATACTCTCCTGTTAAGGCCCACCCTAATTCACATATGTACCATGAAATATATATCTACTATCCTATGGAAGCCTGATCAGGTTGGCCTGTGTGCGGTTTGAGTGTCATCCGACACTTTGAGTGGCGACAGGCCCTGGGCCAAATCAATGCAAATGGGAATGGGAATAGATGCCAACAGCCCCCTTCATATCCTTCATATCCTCCAGCTCCTCCAGCTCCTCCAGCTCCTTCACTTCGACTCCTGTCGTATCTAGTTCATCTGGGATGTTGGTGTAATTAAATTTCGCCTGCCTTGGGTCATTCGATGATAGTCAACGACTTAATGGAGCCGGATCTGCATGAAATTGCACATCAAACGACTTGCCCCAAGGAGGTAAGATCCACTTAATGCTCTTAGTGCCAAATCCCTGCCAGCGGACTAATGTTTAAAATGAATTTCCGTATGACTATGTTCGGCTAATTGTAGTAAGTACGACTCAGCTAAGAACCTTATAGTATACTTCACCCATCTCTGAATTAATCATTCAATTAAAATTGAAAGAGTAAAGTGTAAAACGTTGAACGAAAAAAGGGGAAATGTCAAAGACCCAAAGGGAAAACGACCACAATAGTTGAAAGGGCAATAATAAAATTGTGAAATTAATAAAGTTCCCAGCACTTTGTAAAGGAAACCAACAAGCAATAACCAAAGGACTGGCGGGAAAAATAATATTATGATGAAGGAAAATCTTTTGAATGCTCTTTACTATTTGAATAGTAAAGGAACATTGAATTTTACATCAAAATTAAAAGGTTCTTTAAGGAGTTCTGGGTTTTAGAAAATAAGAAAGTTTTCTATTAACAGATAGGTAATTACGAAGTATAATTAACTAAATTGTATAGCAAGACAGGAATAACTGTTAATCCTCGAATTTTACTATAATATTTGTATTATTTTGTTATTTCCTTTTATTAATATAAAGTAGTTAAATCGAAATTTAATTTAATTTAAAATAGAAAACACCGAAAGAGTATTCAAACCAAAACGAATGCCAACTTAAATCTGAAGCTTAATTAATTTTGTATGCCATGTCGCAATGATTTTTCCATCAGACGCTTTTTCTTCTGACGCCCTCCACCCTTCACCCTTAAACTTATTTCTTTTCCATCCTTTTTGATATTCTCCAGCTGTGATATTGACGTTGAAGGAGCAAGCTGGAGCTTGAGCTGCAGCTGGATCCTGCTGGGGCGGCTGGCGGGCGTTGAGAATAATCAACGCACTCATTGAAAAATGCAGCGCGACATTTCCGCTGCCGCTGGCAAGGCGAAGCACACAGTCGGAGAAAATACGGGGGGAAATGGTGATGGGGATGCTGCTGCTTCATGGCTGTCGCCCCGAAGGTGTCGCCATCCCGCTTTTCTCTCCCCGAGAATCATCCATTCGGCATTTGTGCCGCTGTCTCTGGCTGCCCGCCTCTCCTCCCTGACCACCTTCATTCATGGTCTGTGCTTTGTGCCTTGGGCGGCGTGTCGGCTGCGTGATTTATGTCACACGAAATGCAAATACATGGGTAAACATGCAAGCCCCGGCACGAGCATATACTCATATATCTTTACATATATGGACACTTGGACAAAATATTAAATGGTATTTAATAGATATTATAAATAAATTTAAGACTAGAGGCAGGTTTGACAAGTAAGAACGAAAAAGAAAGAATATTTAAAGGGCGTGATAATATTTAATTTGTGTTTCTAAAAGTTCGTCAGTTTCAAAACAAAAGTTGTTGTGCCTAAAAGTAGGTTATCAAATATTTTATACTGCCTTTAATGAACTATGTTTTCCCAAGAATATTAGTGTTAAGTAACTAGCGCTTTATTTTGCTTTAAATATGATTCTAACACTAAAATTTTGTTTTTTACCATTACAGCTTCTTTTATACCAAAATTTACCATATTCTATGATTCTTTTAATAAAATATTTAACATCTTTCTCAAGTTTCTCCTAGTGCACGCATAGAAAATCATCCATATGCATTCGCACATATATTTATATAGTGGGAATGGTTATGGAAATGGGAATCGGAGTGGAGAATGGGCATGGAGTTGGTCTGCTTGGTCGTCTAACACAAAGTGGAGACCGAAACATTTCACGTTCCTCAAATAAACTGCACACGAGCGGATTAAAGGGGGGGAGGAGGTGGGTGGGGGAGGATTGTCGGGCATTTTGACAGTTGGCAGAACATTCTTTCTAATAAATTTATGCGGCATGCGATATGCAACAGCGGGCGGTTAGTTAAGGGGAGGTTGATGATAGTCCCCCCACCCCCTCAGTGGCAGACAAGTGAATTTTAACTGTTATACATGCGAGATGCTAAAGATGCAACATGCAATGCAGATCCTAGTTTGTGAATCATTTTGCAGCCACTTGTTTCCACTACATTCTGGAGTAAATTGTTGCTTTCGCAATTTGAAAATTGTGCCAAGCGTGAAAATGTGGGTTATAGCATAATTTATAGTTCCCTTTTCTGAGGACTTAATTTCGATTAAACTTTCATTATTACATTTTACAACAAAACAAGGAAAACTCAATTTACATAATTAATTTTAATTTAAATCTTTACCCTAAAAGCTTTCCACTAAAATGAATACCATAAATATTATTTTTTCGCTTATATTAAACTCTTCTCTCTGGCACTGGAATATCAATTCAACCTCCCCTATAAATCGAAATGATATTGAAAGAAAAATCACAGTTTAAACTGTATTTAAAGAGAGTGTAACACAAGAAGTAGCAGTAAAAATGCGATAAAGTTGAAACAACTCTTGATAGCCAATTATAAAATATTTTCAGTTCTTTTATTCTCCAGAATTAATTCGAATACCAATTTTCTTCTGAAAATATTTCAATTAAAATATCGGTCACAATAAGTGCAAGAATATTAATTGGATTTAATCAGTTAATTATGACAAATTAAAAGCGTGACAAAGAGTGCATTTAATATTAAAGCTTCTGGAAGCGTTTAAAGCTCTGTTGAAAGGACACAAATTGATGTGCGGCTTAAAATTAGTTAAGTGCCTTTATCGACATATTGCGAAATGTGCTTAGTGATAAATGTACTTCGATACGGATAACAGATGGTCAAGTGTTATAAGCGGCTAATGAGCGCCACGATATGTAAATCAAACATTTGGCTTTAATGCATTTTTAATGTGCTTAGCAGCTGATGCGAACAGCGAATGAATGAATGAACGAATTGAACGACTGATTGATGGCGGTGGTATTTTAATGAGGCCCATTGGCAATTCGCTCCAAATTCTCATTATGCAACCGAATTTGCACCTGTACCATCTCTGCAGCTCAGCATCTCTGCATCTCGGCATCTTCTCCTCTTCATCTCAATTCTTTGGAGGCCATCGCTTTCCGCTTTCAAATGCATCGCTTGCCCAGAATTTGGTTCAATATTTTCTCAAAGCTTGCAGTAGCCAGAATTTCTTCTGAAGTCGGCGCCTTTTTTAAAAACTGATAACAATCTTGTTGCCAGCGCTCTTCCCTCTCGTTTGCTCGCTGAAAGGGGGCTACAAAAAAAAAAAAGTAAGAACGGGGCGAGTGAAATGCCGAGGTGAAAATAAGACAAGACAAACAAAGTCAGACAGTGAAAAAATGCTGAGGTGGCCGCACAACACAAACATGAAAATGCACACATACACTTAACGAGTAAGCGTTGGCGCATCTGCATTTACACTGCAAAAAAAGAGCATAAAGGTAAAAACGGGAAATGCATTCTTTTTAGATAGATTAGTCTTTTGATACAAAGTAAACCGAAAACAAGTCAAACATATTTATAAAATTATAAAAGATTCCATTTAAATCCGGTTATAGCATATAAAAATATAAAAATTATAAAAGATTCCATTTAAATCCGGTTACAGCATATAAAAATATAAAAATTATAAAAGATTCTTTTAGATCCGGTTATACCAAATAAATACAAGATAAAAAGACAAAAATCGGTATTAAAAAATATAAATTTTAAATATATAAAAAACCATTTTAAAGTGACTGCACAATATTTTTAGTGTTTCTTGATTCCCTAAATACGAAGAACTAAATTATTAGTTTACAAAAAAACATTGCCTATATCTAAGCGTTGCATAGTTTATGAAAAACACGTATCATTGCATTAAAGATGTATCTGTTTGTTAACTAATTAAATCAGTTGAGCTTAAAAAAAAGAAATGGTAAGTGTGAGAAAATAATTAAGTTGTCACTTTATATTTAAAAAATTAGGAATGCTTAAAATATATACAGAAATCGATTTAAAGACAAGTAAACCGCATGATTTCGGTGGTATAACTATTATACTCTAGTGTAGCTATTTCTCACTGTGTACTCCCGCTGCTAGTGCTGTTGTTGTTGTTCTTGTTGTTTTTGCTGTTTCCTATTTGCTGCGTTGCTTTTGTGACGTTGTGTGACGAAGAGCGAACTGCAGCATAAAGCAAATCGTGTCAATGACATTTGGTGACACACACACCAATGTACCGCGACGCATATGTATTTGTACATACATATGTAGGAGCGGATAACAAGGTGCGTGGGCCAGAGAGAGGCAAGGTAAGAAGCAAGAGAAGAATGGAAAAGAAAGACCGATACAAGGAATTGCTTTACAACAGCGGTGGTCTCTCTTGTTGTTCTTGTCTAACCATTTAAGTGGGCGTACATACAAACATACATATGTACATAAGTATGCATGCATGTTGTGCCTGTCACAGATAAAAGGGAGCACAGTACAGCGAGGGGGGCATTGGGAGGGGCATGGATTTTCTAGGGAGCAAAGAACATAATTTACGGTTAGCTTTGCCTTTGCGGTTACTATTAATAGAAACGCTTTTGGGGTCATTATGTTTCTGTTGTTGTTGCGGGCGCTCAATTGCTGTTGTTGTTTTTACACGTATCGGCTTAGTTGGTATACCGTGGCAGGTGAGAGGGGGAAGGAGAGAGAGAGAGAGAGTGGTAAGGTGGAGTGCACAGGAAATAAATGTTTGACCAGCTATTTATTTGGAATTATCTGATTTTCTCTGTTGGTCGGAAATTGCGGGTGTTAGTTTACAATTTTTGGAGTAGTTTTATATAAACATAACTAATATTAATAATTTAAGTTGAACTCAAAAACGAAAAATGTAATAAAAATAATAAATTTAAAATCATATTAATATTACAGCAATAACAAGAGATTAATGAGTTTTTATTATATTTTATTGATAAATAATATTTGTAATTAATTTAAAATTTAACAACTTATCTTTCAGTGTAGAAAGCATCACACAAATACACATAAGCGTATATAGGAAACTGCTAATTTATTTGATTGCACACAACTTTACGTGGGATGAAATGGGAAATTTTGATTGCTGATTGTGTGCTGACACTTTATATAGATTATCTGAAAAGAGGGAGCCATTTCTAATGCCATATTACCTCATATATCACCCAAGACTTCTAAGAAGAACTGACCCATTTAAAGTTTATTTTTATACAATTTAAGACCCATAAAGATTATGGGCTTAAAATTAGGAAATATATAGAAGTATTTTAAATAAGATAGATCGCAAAAGAATATAAATTATGTTAGTTAGGGTTTCCTAATTTAGATTAGTTTACAATAAACTTAAATTTGGTATTTCCTGTAAAGTGGTGTTGCATAATTGAATTTTGGGTATTTGGTTCACCAATGAATTATTCCTGCGGTTTAATTAACTAAGCAAATATGTGTCCTTTACCATGATGGTTGAAGGTTTCAATCAAATCAAGTTGCCGCCCATTAATGTTATTGTCATTCACTTTTCGTCCTGTCAATTTGCGCTTCGATTTCAATTATTTTTTATGCCAGCTCGCATCGATCTGGGCTCGGACACCGAAATGCAAACCAAAGTGCTTGGATACCCATCCGTCCCGCCCCCCGGGCCTCTCCTAGTGGC
Source organism: Drosophila watanabei (assembly GCA_008042575.1). NCBI lineage: Eukaryota > Metazoa > Arthropoda > Insecta > Diptera > Drosophilidae > Drosophila > Drosophila watanabei. The sequence goes on from VNJS01007363.1 coordinate 10,047, forward strand.
CTGAATATATAATACGGAACAATTCAATTTCGAATTTTTTCTTGTTTGTTCCTAGCTCCTCGTTTTTTTCCTCCTGCTGCTATATATAATTTTATTTTATTTTGTGTTCTCTCTCTCTCCTCGTTTTGCCTCTTTTTTTTCGGTGGCCATTTAGCTGACCACAGTGTAGGCCACCCCTCCCCCCTTGGCTGCCCACCTGCCGCCCGCCACCCATCTCGATGGCATTTAAAGTTAAAAGCCATGAAAATCAACACATAACAAACCCGAATCGAGGCTGGAAAAAATGTTCTGCGGCTTTGCGGAAATTGTAATTTAAAACTACGCCTCTGCGGTATTGTTCCCATGCTCACTCTAGTTCCTTTTATTCACTCTGCTCCATATATATTTAATTTCATTACTATGGATTTTTTCATTGTTGGCGTCATTGAGAGTTCATAGAATAGCATTTCAAACATATAAATGAAATGCAAATAAAGCGCAGGGGGGGAAGGAAGGGAAAAGGGATGGGGGGGAGGGGGCCTACAAGTGGCGGAAAGTAGCGCTAATCAACAGGCGGCATAATAAACAAAGCAAACGATTGTTTACAGAGAGTGTGCATAGAAGCCAGAGGATTACCCTGCATTTGTTTAAAGAGTAACCTTTCGGCTTAATTACTTTTGAAATAATAGAACCATTTTAATTACTTAGTTTTCATTAGTGTTAAGTTGGTATTTTCAAAATTAAAAGCTAGATTGTTACATTTTAATCACAAAATCACTAAAGGTCTAAAAAAAACACCTAAAACTAAAAGTTAATATAAGCTACATTTTACTTTGTAAGAAGAAACATATTTCGTATTTATAAAATTTTTTTGCATACTTTTAGACACCTATTTAGGGGATTTATAAACCGTTGCAACGCGTTGTGATGTGTGAATCACAGTAGTATAAAGTCAGTATATCTGGAAAAGGCCTAAGATCTAGGTGACTTGAACTAAGTTTATTTATAATTATTTTTAACATAAAATAGATAGAATAGATGATAGAGAACTATTCATAAGCTAACCCTACATTACAATGAAAAGTTTATCATGTAGCATACAATTGATCCTTCAGATGTCCTCTACAAGGACATGCTACAAACTTGGCAAAAAAAATTAATGAACTTTTTTATATTTAAGTAAATTAGAAGAGCCTTTATCTGTTTTATTTCGACTTTTTGTAGTCTTCTTGTGATGTTAGGAAACCAAAGTTAAAGCATAATGTTTAGCATAATGTTTTAGGTGTTTTTATCTAAACCAAATTAGCTCTTTTTTATGATGTTTTTCATCAAAATGATGAAACATCTCATTTACGCGAAAATGCATGCGAATATTTCGAAATCTTTTTTAGAATACGTTAAAGGCTTTAAAATTTGATCTTTTGGAACATTTCCTAAAGTTACTATGTTGAAAAAAAAAATTTTAGAGAACTTTTAATTTTTTGGCCGTGGTTGTTGTTTTCAGAGAATCACCCATATATAAAATCATCTCGGAAATAGATAGATTTTCCAATAATGACTCACATGACATTATCCTTTTTGTTCTAAGTGGATTCTAAGTGTTTTTTTTTAATTTAAAAATTTTTCCGATAGTCATTGAAAAACCTTTTATTTTACAACGAAGTATAATAAAAATCCAATATAAACAAATTCCAATACTTATATAAATGTACACATATACATACATAACTCAATCATTCATTACGCGTTCTCGAATTCACTTTGCGAAATAACTGCAGACTGCAGACTGCATCCGGTGATGTAATCAGGTATTACAGGTAACCGGTAGCATAACCTTCGGCGAATGACGCAGCAGCTCATATGCCGCAATTAAATTGCACTCCAATGCACAAAGGGTATACGCAAAAAGCAAACAATTAAAAGCATTTAACACAGATGTAGTTAAGCCGCAGATGACATTTAAACTGAAAATGCGTTAACTATTTGCAAATATATATATATTTATATAGATTTTTAAAGCATTAAAACAGATGGAAAATGTCGAGGGAAAATGCGAACAAGACTACTAGCTTTTCCGCTTGCAATTTGACAATTTTTAGCACCAATTACCAATGTCATTCGTCACTTCTGTCGGCTGGAAAAGCGAGAGGGGCTACGAAATTTGCTTTTTCCTGTTGTCGCCCTCTTCTGCTGCTCTTTCCCCTCCCCCCTGGCTTGCTCTCTGGCTTGAGCTTATTTAAGCATTCTGCTTATATATTATTTCTGTTGCGGGAAACTCGGCCAACTGACAGCCGACAAGGCAATGTGTCAACCAACCCAACAAGAGAGTAAGAGAGAGGGAGAGAGAAAAACTGGGAAAACGAGTAAAAACAGCATAGAAAATCAGTCTTAAAAGAAATTGAGAAGGGAAAACTGGAAGGTCCAAAGTCTGGACTCAGATCCTGGAGCTTTCGGAGCTCCTACCTGAGGCGGCAACAAAAAGTTGATAACTTCTTTTCAGTTGGGCAGCGGTGACTTCTGAAATTAGTTTGGGCTTAAATATGCAAACTTCCAAATGAAATGGAATGGAAATTGGCCATGAGGTGGCGCCTCGGCTGAGGTCAAAAAGGAAATTGCCTGGAAGACATTTTGGGAAATGAAGAAAGAAAATGCATAAATTTATAACTGGGGGAATTATGGAAATGACCGACACAGTTTGGAAAATATATCTAGAAAATGTTCTCTATATTATTTTAATATTTGTAAAATTCGATTTCCAATGATTGTCTTTGGTTTTTGTTATGATTTTTGAGTTATTTTCTCACCAGGTATGGTATTTTTTAATAGTCTTGCTTAAAAGTTATTGTATTTATTATTAACTGTTATGAACTCTTTCCTGTTTAATATAAAAAGCTGAGCTGAATCTTTACATTAATGTGATAGAAAAAGCACCTGTCTGAAATATTTTAATAAGAGTTCATATTGTTTACAGTAAATATTCCATTTATTGTATAGAAAACTATAAGCTAGGTCCTTGTTTACAACAAAAGAAAATTACAAACATATCTATTGTCCCTTTAAATTACGTTGATTAATGCTTTTATCGAAGAATAGTTAATATTTTTCTGAGCTCCAATGTCTGAGCTGAACATGTCTCCCAGATAATTGATATCCCATCGATTGTGACAGAAAAACCATTCTGAAACAGAAATCATACGCCCTTTGAGCTTTCCTCACTGTCGCTCGTCATCTGGCGACAAATTCGTTCGTCTCGTTGGAGGCCGTATCGTCAACTTCTACAATTCATCACCGACTGGATGACATGAAAGCACTCTGGTTTATCCACAACCCCCACAGCCTCCCAGCTACCATTTTCCATATCCTCCCGGACTCTGTGGAAAATTTCCCTCTGAGCGAACTTTGCCCTGCATAATTAATGAATTTACACATGCATAATTATAATTACTAGCAGCCAGCAGCGACTAACTGCCAACTAACATCGGTTGCCAGAGGAGATGGGAGCTGGGAGCAGGACGGGGCGGGGCATGGTGTTTGATGAAGTCGGATTGCTCTGGGGCAACAACAATAGCAAAAGGAGCAACAACAACGACAACAGCGACAACTTCATCGAAAATTCAAACGAATTGGCAATTTGTGTGCGAGGCCTCTTTTTGTGCTCTTTTGTGCACGTTTCGGTTTTTCCAAACAGATTTGGGCAATGTTAATTAGCTGTTGGTTTGGGCCGAAAAGTCTGTTGGCCCGGAGGGGTTGGGTTTTTTGTAAAGGGAGAGAGAAGTGTAACAGTGTAAAACTGCAGCGAATTTGTTAACATTCTCGAAACAAGCCCAGACCGAAAACAAAAACAATAGCCGCATGACCGGAAAATATACACGGAGAGTAAGATTTATATTATTTTGGATCTTTAATAGGGAAATTAAGATAGATTTTCTTAGCTTAAAATCTAAATAAATCAGTAAAAATATAAGCAGAATTTTGTATATTAAGTAAGCAATTTAGACAAGTAAATTAAAGCTTAATAATTGATTTTCCATAAAATTAAAATTCCATTGAATCAAAGATTCTAGAAAAAAGTGTTTTCCATAACTCCAAAGATGTACATTAATGCCCATTAATTATGTTAATATCTTAATCCATCTTTTTTATGTAATTAAACTTAAATAAACATAATCTTGTTATAAAAATCACTCCATATAAAATCTTATCTCCGGAAATTGTTTGCATAACAACATATTGATCTCTTTTCAATTTAAATTTGTTAAATTAAATCCACAACAAATTGTTTTAACTGCAAAAACCGTTGGCTAAACCCCGCCCCCCTTGCCCCTTTATCGCCCTGGCTTGATTACTGAATAATTGAGTGCTACGTATAATGAAATTCGTATTCAAAATTCGTCGTCATTCAGTTGCTGCCGCTGAATCAGAATCTGACTAAATGTTTGCAGAGTTTAGGGGCTTGAGGGGACGTAGGGTTGATGGCGGTGGGCTCGGGACACCAAAAGAGGTGGGAGGTTTTAGGGGTGAACGGGAGGCGTTTTCCAGAGGTGAGTAAGTGCGTTTGTATGTATGTTTGTATGCGTGTGACTGAGTCTGTGTGCTGCGTTGGTGCGTCTGTGTTTGGTTTGCGTAGCCGACTTGCATACGTAATGTTCTTCCTGCCTTTCACTGCCACCCCACCACCCCACTCCCTCCCTTGCCATCATCATCATCATCGCAACATCATTCAACGCTTTTATAGCCATTCAACTTGACGCATCCGTTTTGGCCAAACTTTTTGGCCCGGGCCGCAGCTGAATGGGCCACGAGGCCATGAGCCAAGTTCCACGAGCTGCTGTTGCCGCTGCCAAAGCCGCTAACGAGTGGGTGGTTTAAGAGGTTCCACTGTACCGCAAGAGCGTTGCATATTCCACGAATCCGCATTCAGAGATACATTTTATAATAATTAGCGTAGCCTGATAATCATGTTAATTTTTAATTTGATTTTATTAAGTGCTCCAGGAAATTTTCGAAAAAAATAATAATTAATTAAAACGCCAGGCACTTAATGCTCTTTATTTATATCTTAAGCATATATTAGCTTAATATTTAAGGATGGATAGAAGCTTGTTAGCTGTAAATAATGTTTTTCACATTCCTTCGAAGAAACTTTTGGAAAATACCTTACGTATTCATAATATTCCTTCGAAGAAAATTTCCAAAAGTACTTTACGTAAACGTAATGTTTTAAATTTTCTTACTATGATTTTTTTCCTTTCGAAAATTCCAGAACATATACTGCTAGTTTCCAATGTTTCATTCATTGCTTTAAGTTGCTTTAACAATTTAAATTTCTTTAATTAAAAGGAAAATTTATTTATCGTTATCATAAATGTACATTCCTTTAGAGGTTTGAAAATTAAAAATTGGATATTTTAGGTCAAGTAAAATAATTACCATTTTCATATATTTTCATTAAAAATTACTACTTGCACCTAAGCAAGTGGCTTACGTATACGTAATATTAAAATATTTAGAACCTTGGTCTCTTTATAATTATATTAAAATCAGAAAATCTAGGAAAATAGTGCTTAATATTTTAACAATGTATTCAGTGGCTTAAGTTTTGTTAATATTTAGGTTTGCGTAGAGATAAGAAAACATCATTAATTCTTAAGATAATAGTAAATGATTATTATTAAATGTATTTATTCTCATAATAAAATGTTCATTCCCTAAGATGTTAGAAGAATAGAAACCTTAGGTCACAGTTGAGTAAACATCAAAACCACTTTCGTCTATTGTAGATCAAAATATCCATCTACTATGATATTACTTATATATAATTATACTTTTAATTATACTTTTAATACGTAAGCTTTACGCCAACCTCGCTGGTGCTAAAAAAAGAAACTGCAGCATGTCTCCAAGGGCAGGGGACTAGACAAGGGAATAAAACCAGAAGTAGAACCAGGATCTGAAGCAGAACCAGCAGCGTATCCAGGACTATGGAGCAAGCCAGGCTCTAGTCAGTGAACTCCTGGAGTTACTACTAACAAGTCGCGTTCGCTTCATTATGTGGGCTCTCCTTCGTATTACCGCGTTTATGTCACTTTTCACTTTCCCACTCTCTCTCTCTGCGACTTTCCCGGCTGGCTTGGCATATAAATTGTTTTGGGATTTAGCCGGATGACTCTCTGCCTCTCCCCGTGCCCAGCTCCCCTATTCCTATCCCAGCTCCCCGGCCAATCCCCAGACGCGGCTCACAGCTCTGGCTCATTATTGTCGTCGGTTCGTTTCTGTTCTTTGTTTAATGACATCATTTTGTATGAAAAATTGTAGTTGCATACGGAAGCGAGGGTAGGATAGGGTCTCGGGTAAGCCCTGCCAAAATTATAAAGTTGAGCAAATGATTAATGGCGGTAGTCCTCTTCCTCCCCCTCATCCACTTCCTATCACGCATATATCGTCTGCGTAATAATCCTTGTCATGAAATATTTTGACACAGACATGAAATTTCAGCTTCATAAAATTAAAAAGAAAAAAGACTAGCAGAGATAGCAGACAGATAAAAGGATCTTCACTTATTTACTTATTTTTTTTCTGTGGCAAATCCGGAGTCACGTTTCTCAAAGGAAAAGCGAGTGAAAAGTCGAGGGAAAATGTCAGCTAAGCGGCGGGGGAATTACAAATTAAATGTGTTGACATGCAATGAAATGACTAAAAAGTTGGACATGTTGAATGAATTTGGCAACATTTTTGGTTGAATAAATAGCGACGAAACTCAATGAGTCGATAAGAAATCAAAAAAGTTACAAAAAGAAGAGGAAATCCTTTGATGTTTTGACATTTACTAATTAAAAAGATTTAAACTCTTATATTTACTTTAAGAAATCTTCAAATGTTGATTTCTCTTTAAAATGTATTAAAGTTCCCCACTAAAAGCTTGCTTTTAATATATTATTCAGTTCATTAAGTTGTTGTTACTCCAAATAAAACCTCAAACTTAATCAAGACCCTCCCATTCCTCAAACAATTAAAACTAACCCATACCGTAGCGTACCATTTGCTATTATACCAATTTCATCGTCATATATCCTAAATCTTGATTGCCTTTGTTAGCACGTAGTAAAACCCTTTTGTGGTTATAGCCTCACACTCTGATATAGATATGAAAGCCAAGGCATCAGCCACAAAATGATGATGAGGCCGATGATGAGGCTGGGCTTTAACCGCACACATCCTGTACGAGCATATCCATCCCTAGATCCCTATTCCTCAAAATTTGAGCAACAATAAAAGTGAATAAAACTCATCCCACCTTGGAAAATCCTTTTAGTTCGTTTTCCTGGGGAATCCCCGTAAAGGAACACACTTCGCACAGGACGGACTCCTGGCCAATATTTGCTTATAGTCCGTGCAAACAGGGTGCCGTGTGCATTGTGTGTGTGCACATTAAATACCGCATAAATTAAATTAATTGCTAAAGTTTATTTTTTATTGCCGCAAACAAGGGGAGCCGGGTGGCGGGCGTGTAATCACTTTTCATTGTGCACCAATCTTGGCACAGTCTCGGCAAAAACTTTTCAACACTTGGCCATGCAGGGGGCAGGGCAGATTTTCCATCTTGCGGTGGCTCATTTAAAATTTAAATGTCTTCAAAGTGAGCATTTTTGCCTATAAATAGCAGCCTTTTGTGGCCATTTTCCCCCGGCGGCAACCTTTTTCGCTCTCCTTGCTAATGAGTGGCAACCCTGAAGGTTGCCCGCAAACGTGTTGCGTTAAAATACAAATGTCAAACTCCGCAGCGACAGCAGCAGCAGCTGGCAGCTGTCCCAGTGTCCTGTGAAAAGTGAGCTCGGTGTGTGAGTCGGAATTTCCATGAAAAATCCATGCCAAAAATGAAATTTCCCCAGTCTGTAGTCGAATTAATTGTTCCCCTGATGAAAAGTGAGTGACAGAGAAAGGTGGCAGGCGGGTGGGGGGAGTTGAATTAACAAACATCTAACTGTCTTTTTGGCAACTTTACTCTCCCATTGGGTGCAATTAAAAATTATGTTTATATTTATTTTCTGCTCCCTTACTCTGCACACACACACAATTCTCCTGAAATGGCACTCGAAAAGGACAACGAATAAACAAAATGTGCAAGGGAAACGGAAATGGAAATACAAAATGGCCGTCAATGTTGACAGGGCGAGGGAGTTTCCTTGAGAGTGACGGAAAGGATTGCATGTGACAAATGTAGCTTAAAAATAATAACACGTACGATTGCCATAATTGGCAAGGTCTTAAAATTAAAAGTGTTTTAATTTTGTATACTTAAACTCACCTTTATAAGACGTTTTGTTAGTTGTATTATTTTGTAGGTGAAGTTTGATTAATCCCATGAAAGTCCATAGGTTCTGAAAATGAAAGTAACGAAGTAATTATGAATTTAATTTTTTTTTGGGGTTTATAAACATTGTTAAATTTATAAGTTCATATTTATTCAAATGAAACACATCGTTATTTTAAATTAAGTGAGCACCAATCATGTACAACTTATCAGGTTTTTTCTTTTAATAAAAACTCCTGCAAAACTACAATAATTATTATTTTTACCATAAAATATCTTCGCTTTGAGTGGAGTTCATTCGCTGGGAAACCGCAATCAATGGCATTGTCAACAAATCAGTTGAAATTGCACTTCATTCCCCGTATACCACATAATAACATAAAACTACGGTTTCGATCCAATGAGACTGTTAAGGTATTAATTCGTTGTATTTTTGTTTTCGCTTTTTTTTTTTCACTTCTGTTGTTTTCCAGCGAAAATTCGCAAGCTACATGAAAAACGCATAAGCCCAGATCCCGGTGCTGCCTGTCTGTGGACCCCCTCTGTGGCCCCAAGACCCTTTATTCCTGCCGTCGCTGTCGCTGTCCCGCTCGAGCAGCTTATTCTTCTTCGTCGCCGTTGTTATTGTTATTTCTGCCGGCCATTCCGTTTTATTTACTAAGAGGAAGCGGGAGGGCAGAGAGCGGCGACCGAGCGACGACACCAATATGCATTTATACGAGGCATCGGCTGCAAATGCGAAAACATCAGCAAACAGAAACAGAAAGGGAAAAGGAAACAGCTAATGACAGGGGCGTAGGTGGGATATTTATCAAAGGGGTTCCTACATTTTTAAGGGGGTATAATTATGATCAAATTAAACGGAATACGAAAAGATCTGCAAAGCTAATTCCCAAAGCCCACAGAGGTCAGACAATGCCTTAAAACAGTGCTGCTTTTATTGACACTATAATTCCCAACTGGTTTAAGCCTCAAATGGATATTAACTTAACTGATGGCCATGGAAAGCCAGAACATATTTTTAAAACTATAATTATTTATGGCTTTCGTGGTGTCTCTAAGAAAATTTAAATTATTAATTACAAGTTTAAGGTAAGGGTGTTAAGCCGGCCCCCTTTCCTGCATTTTATACTCCACTGACCACAGAAGCCCTGAAAAAAGAAGACAGAAAGCAAAACAAAAGCAGAAAGAGAAACAGATCTCGCAAAAAAGAGCGAACAACACAATGCGAATGTTCAGTGAGATGAGAGGTTTCAAGGGGAGGGAGGGAGGTGGTGCTACTGCCGGGGTGTCTACGGAGTTCTATAAGCCGCGCTTTATAACTCATATGGACTTGTTATGTGCCATGTTATCGTCTTGTTGTATGCATTTGTCCTGCTTCTTAACTCGTTTTCTGTTGCCCTTTTTTGGCTCTTTTTAATATGGATGTTCCAACGAGAGTATTAATGGGATCTGATGGATATGGGATAACTAAGACTGATTAATCCACATTAAAATATAGAAAATAACTTAAATTTATGTGAGGTATTTGATATGATTGAAATAACTTAATAATAAATTTTTAACAAATTAATTAAGCCTTAAACAGACTCTCTTTGATCATCGAATACAACCATATGTTATACACCATATTCTAAACCTTAATTGAGTTCGATAATTGCTACCTTCTCTTCTCTCTCACTCTCTCACTCTCTCACTTCTCCGTCTCTTTGCTAAACATCGCTCAAAGACAATCTATTGATGGATTAATCACCTCATCGTATAACAGGGCAATGTCCAGTCCATCTATGGATCGGTCACGCCTCCTCTCCGAGGAGTGGGCGGCAGAGAGGAGCAGGAGAGCTCGGGAGCAGACAGTGAAAAATGCTGTTAAACAAGTTTCGGGTTTTTCAGTTTCTCATATATGTAGGTTTTTTTTTCTTTCTGGCCCGCAGCCTGACGAGTGCGTGCCTTATGCCAGCCATGGGCATGAGAATTGGTTTTAACGTTCTCTCCTCCTTTTTTGCCACGTTTTTACCAGTTTACTTATTTTTCTCTCTTGTTGTTTTGCAATCCTGTCTGGGAGTTAACAAAGTGCGGAGGCACTTAATAAGCAAAGTGTTTGCCCTGCATCCGTGGCAGAAACCCGTATATACATACATTACTGAGCTTACTGGACAAACTTGTACTCCTGCCTTATCGATATTACTAAATTAAAACTCCCCAAGCCAGGTACCTAAACAGGGTGAGAGAGAGAGAGCGAGGTACAAACTTGTCATCAGCATAAGGAGGTGGCAAAAGTTTTCCACCCGAATTCAATTTGAGAAGCGACAACAGCAGCAGGCAAAACAAAGAAGCTGCCCCAAAGCGCCCGGAAAAGTCGAACTCAAATCTGGTGGGAAGTATGAACTGCTCCCTCCATAAGATTCCCAGCCATCATCCTCACCAGAGATGAGGTTGCTGCCTTTCGCTGGGTAAAGTTTTATGGCATTCATCGCCCCCATCCCTCGCGCACCCCTCGTGCGTTTATAAATTACGTTACGTATACGCAATGTGGGCGAGCGCACATAAAGTATTCGCGTTATGAATATAGAAAGAAGTAAACGCAGTAAATTAGGCGAAAAATTCAATAATTTTGCCAACCAAATGGGACCAGCAAACACGGAGGGGACCGACCGTCAGCAAGCAAACACTCGTGCGCCGAGGTTTGTGCCCTTGTCGAGTGGCAAAACTCAGGAGTGTAAACATTCCTGGAGAGTCCCGATAGCTGCCACATTATGTAATGGGAAAAACATTAAGAAGGAATATTAAGAGCCTAATCGATGTGGCGAATGTTTAATTTAAGGGAGGACATTTTTAAAGCTAAGGCGTTATAATAAAGATTTTTGAATATTTTAATTAAAGTCTATCAGTAATAGATTGTTATTTTGTTATATATTTAAGAAGTGACTTAAAAGAAGGAAATTTTCTAAATCACAAAAAATATTTACGATTTGTTGAATTTTAAATGATTTTAATAAGAATTTAATTGTTGTTATCAAGTATTTTTAATTTTAATAATAATAATACAGTTTTGCATAAATGGAATATGTATAGTTGTGTAGTTATAATATACAATATATAATATATAATATACTGCTACTGTATTTACTGTATTATATTTAAACATTCTTCATGTTAACACTAATACTAACATTAACCTTATTAATGTTTTTTAATACCCATTGGTAGTCTTTTAAACAAGAAGGAAAGCTAGCTTTGGGAAACTGAAAGTTTGATAGTGAAAATTATTAGTTTACATTTGAGAAAATTTTCTGTACTATTTTTTATTAGGTTAACATATCAGCAAATTTAAAATTATACATTTTTATTTAAATTTTCAAGAATTTTAACGACGTAACCCCTTATAAAATTAAAAAAAGTATATTGAATTTTTATTTAATGTTGAGAAAGTCTAATTAGACTTGACTGTTGAATCTGATTAAAAATATATATACTTTGTAGGGTTGAAAATGACTTCTTTTCTGCGTTTAAAGCTGCTGTGGAAAATTATAACACAACTAAGTGATAGTCTTTATCTCTCCATATATAGCTTATTGATTTAAGGAGTTAAAGAGACCTGTTCACTTTGCTTTACTACATCCTTAAAACAAACCCAAAATCCCACTCAATAATCAATTACAACTTAAATCTATTTCCTATGAATTATTTTGGTCTTAACACGCTTAATCTTTGTCAAAAAGTTCTTGCAGATACGAAAGATCAAAGCGCAATCGCACGCCAAGTTGCCGCAACTTTTGGCCTCCTGCCAACCGTAATTGGTGTGGCTATCATGAAAGTGGCCAAAGGGCAAAACCCAAAACTAAATTACACAATTAATAAGCGCAGCCAGCAAGCCGGAGCAGCAACAAACCGAGACAAGCAAGCCACAGCACATAATAACCGCAACATTTAAGGCGAAAATCTGCAATTAAGGAGCAGCGTGTTGGCTCGCCCAAAAAAGGAGAACAAAAGCAGCGAAAGAGGAGTCCCTCTTGCGTGGGAAACTAACCGAATCCCGATCCCGAGTCCCAACCAAAAACCGACTCAAAAATTAATCAGGCGAACATAATGCAGGCGAGAGAGCCAGATGAGGCGGCGGAATGCGATAAAGGCGAAGGGGGAATCTTCAATGTATTGCCCGGCACATACATACATACATATATACATAGATAATGAAATACGAGGCTCCTGCAAGTCCAAAAAACCCAACCACAGCCAAAACGGACTCCCTGTTGCCGCCCCTGCACGCCTTCGTCCTGGCCCGAGGGCAGACAGGCCAAAATAATGGAGCCAATGGCCATGGCCAGAACAACAGCAACAGCAAACCCGAACTGGTTAACAAAGCAAAACATGAACAACATTTTCAGCGAATTCGTAATGCCCTTAAGGTATACATAACAAATAACAAATAAACAAATATAAAGTTGAAGGGAACATAAATCATAGGATTTCTGTGTGGGCAATACTAACTTTTTTAATATACTTTGAAAGGATAGTAATGTTGTTCAGATTGATGTCAAGTTTAAAAAACATTTAAGGCAATAATTTTTACTGGTTTTTATTGTTTTAAAGATACAATAAAATTAAATTAAGTTAAATTAATAAATACAACAAGTATTTAAGGTCAAACTTCTCCTTGGTTATGTTATAACACAAAAAGATGCAAAAGCCATCAAATAATTAATATAATGAACTTGCATCAACTTTTATCTTTATTTCTAATTAATTTAATAAATAACTATTGGTTGTTCATTAGCACAAAATCATACATTCAGCTTCTTTTGAGATCAATATAACTGCCTGCAAATATGTCAATATATGAAAAGGATTCTAAGAATCAACTCAAGAGGCTCTCTGTTCTCGCCAATGTCCTTGTCCCATAGATTCACTTCCTCTTGGCCAAATAGTTCAAGTGCCGCTTGGCGAAAGAGCATCCACAAACAAATAAAGTAACCAAGAGACCACGAAGACAAGGACGACAAGGAAAAACGCTCATAACCGAGGTCCTGGCGCTTGGCATTTTTGGCCAGCAGCTGCCAGACAATGCCACGCCCCCACCTTAGCACATATGGGGCTGAACTCTAGCCGGAAAATGTATGTGTATGTGGGCGGTGATGATGAGCAGGAGGAGGAGGAGGAAGAGGTCTCAGTGCAATGGCACAGCCTTGGGGGTCGTGAAGGGCGAACAAGATATGGCCATAGACAAGAGCTCAACTTTCTTATCAATGTGGGAGGAAAACCTAGGAGGAAAACCTAGGAGGAAAACCTGGGAGGAAAACCTGGTAGGAGTACAAGCAGCATAGGAGGTTTCCCGCACTCGTTTGTTTTTCCCAGCGCATGAAATTGCAAACATTTTCTGCGAGTCATCTGAAAAGTGGAAAAATAAAAATAAAAATAATAATAAAAGCAAATTCCTGAGCTCCTCAGCCAATACTCATTAGATTTGTGCAAATACTGTGCTGACACCCCCCGCGACCCACCCATCCCGCTCCACTAATGATGCCAGCGCCCTCGTCCTCTTCGGGGAAAGTAATTTCGCTGCTTACGCAATTTTTCATTTCGCGCTCGCTGCGCAAATAAATCAGAAAATGTTCAATTTTTTTTTTTAACGAGCAACCAACATTTTGCCATTGACTTTTGGCTTGTTTTTCCCCCGACGACAAGGGGGGGGGGTGAGTGGGTGGTGTTACTAGTGCACTGGGCGTGACCTGCAATGTTAAGGCAAATAAATCGTTCAAGTTTTCGGTTCGGTTCAGTTCGGTTTCCATTCCAATTGAATGTAATCAATGCTGAGCACTTCACATCTCAAATATGTTTGCCATTACCCGAAACTGCTGCATTTATTTGAGGGGAGTTCCCGGGAGGAGGGACTTTGACTGATAAGCTGTGCTTTTCAAGCCAAAAAGCCAGGGCGTTAAGTTTAAGGCCAAAGCAGCAACGATGTGACAAATTTAATGTCTGTCAGGAATGAGGAGGAGGAGGAGCAGAATGTTGCATATATTTACGAGTATGAGGTACGAGCTGGGCGGCAGCTTACACAGAGAGTGTAAAATATTCATTGGCAGGTTGCAATTTTAAGTCACACATCTGCCGAGCTGCCTTGAGGAACATATATGTACATATATAGAGCATTTTATGCTTTTTTGATTGCTCACGTCTGCTCAAGCCAGAGAGTTGATGGAAAAATAAATTTAAGATTTAAATCTTTGAATTGACTTGGAAAATCTACTAAAATGCAAATAAAAATTACAAATATTTTGGTGTAAAGAGTTTCCTTGTGGTTTCATTAAGAAGTCTAGAAAGTTTGGACAAGATTCCTAGAAAAATTCGTTGGGAAATCTTACAGATTACTGGAAATTTGTGGATGGTTTTAAAGGGATATTTTCCATTTCCTTCTGGGTTAAATACTGAACCTCTAACTTGTTTAGGCAAACATCTCTTAAGTTTATGCATAAAATATTTGTTGTACATTTACAGTAAACCAATTAGCTGCTTTTGGCTATGTAATTAGTTTCTGGTTTAGTTAATTTGTTCGCAATTACCTTGGAGGCTGCTCTGCAATTCCAGCCTGGACATTCTTCTGCCGGTTCAGTGAATAGTAATCCTGTTAACCAGCATTCCCTACCCCTCCCCCTTCGCATTTGCAATTCAATAATTACCATTTGTTTGCTTACATAGCTTCGCTACCCCTTTTGCAATTAGCTAACCCGAAATCCATGGAGTTGCCCGAAATATGCTCACATTTAGCCGCAAATTAAGCTAAACCCACTTGTGACCAGTGCCTTGTGTAATCCTACGGACTCTGTGAAGTACGTTTCGGTTTATGGTGGTATATAGCCAGACATAATGGCAGCTAAAGGCGAATGCATATGGTATCCAGTGTATTTGCCACTCGCAATCAATTGCCACAATTTGTGTCGATATGCGGGCTGGCAGCTTGTACCTTGTGCCTCTGGATTTTCCAAACAATTTTTCACTTTCAGTTCTCAGTCCCTTTAAGAGCCTTCCTTTCTTCCTTTCTGGCTTCCCTAAAACTGTAAACTAAAAAACAAACTGCTTTAAAGCTTCAATCCAATTTGATTTTCGTCACAATGTAATCCTTTTTTCCAACCTGTCGTTTTTCCTCCTCATCAATACTGTAGAAGCCCGTTTTTTTTTCGCCTGCCAGTAAGCTTTTTGTTGATGCGATTTTTGTGCTGGCGTTGTTGTATTTATTTAAGACTCAAATCGAATTGCAATTAAAGGCAGACATGGGCATGGGCATCCTTCGTGTCCTCAACCTGTTTGTTGCTATTCTCAGCTGGAGCTGGGCCAAAAGTTCAGTTAACAAAAATAGTTTTGAAGGCTGCTCTGCTTCAAAAAACTAAAAATATCTAAGGCAGCAGCATTGCAACTGCAACTACACGTTGAAGTTTAATGAATAATGAAGAGGTCGAAATTGGAAGTGTTCTTGTTTTTCTTATTTTTCTTATTTATTAGCCGGTAAAATCAATTTCAGAGACATGTGCAAGAGATGCACCTCTGTGAGAAAATAAATATTTAACTGTAACTTTTAGGATTCTTACAGGATTCATTATTATATTCTTCCAATCCTATTTGAGTCTATTGTAAGCCACAATTTAATTTGAATTAAAGTAAATCTCGGCCTTAAGCCAAGCATTTTCCCCGTAATTAATTCAGCTATCCATGAGCCTCATTCCACCATCAATTGCTTTACAAATTGCAACAATTTATGCCTAATTATATTTAAATTTGACAGGCCATTGGCTTTGCCTTTGATGGCGAATGGGAGGACGCCATTGACCTTTCCCTGGGTCTCTTTTCCCCTCCGGGAAGTCAAGATGTCGTCCCCAAAAACGCAACGCAGCCCCTCCTTGGTCCCTGAAAATGGCAGACAGAGAGATTGAGGGCAGAGGGAAGGCAGGTGGCAGCTGATAGCTGTAATCCGACCAGCTTAGGTGGGCTCCCAAACCATCTCAGAGAAACCCTACTCCTGCTCCTGCTCCTGCGGAAGGAGAATGTGGCCCGGCAGTAATTCACACAATAAGCCGCAGACAGGCAACCAACAGAAAAAAAGAGAGAAACAGATATAATGGCGGGCAACGGTTACCCTATAAATAAAGGTTATATTTAAGGGGTGTTTTAAGGAGGTAATATCATACAATAATTTACGAATAAATATATTGGGAACTACAGCGAATTGGGTTATATATTCCCTTCCTACTTTTATACTTTCTTTGAACAGCCTTTGAAAGGTGTAAACCATTTTTTATTATGTAGAAATATATTCTTAAAATTTTTTTAATATAATAATTAAGGACTTCCCTGTTACTTGCAAGTCTAACCTCCCCTGCTACCCTGTACAATTTGAGGTATAAATAGATGTCGGAGAAAGCAGAACGCGGGCAGAAATGAGAAAAGAAACGAAAATTTCCAGCAGCAGGCAGCTTGTGGCACGTTCCACACACACAGAAACACACACCTGAGAACAGGTGAAAAGGCAGGCAAGGGGGCAGACTTGTGGCATGCCTCAAAGGCAAATGTGGTTCAGACCAAAAAAAAAAAAAAAACACACAGAAAGAGAGACATTTCGGCGTGCCTCAGCAAAGAAGTGAAAAAGATGCGAAAAAATAAGAACTGACTAACTCCAACACAGCCACTGGAACTTTGTTAGCTCACCTTTTTAGCACGTAAGCGACAATTACCGGGGTGCAGTTGCAACCTGAAAGATACAGATACATATCAGCAACAGCCATGGCCACCGAAGCCAGGAAAATTGAGCGAAAATTCAACCCGTGAGTCATAAATTCGCTTCGACGCCTCCACATTTTGTTTCGCATTTATATATATTTTTACTTTTTTTGCATACTCCGCCGACAGAAGGGGGGGGAGAGGGTACGAGGAACGCCAGCCGCCAGGCGAGGGGCGCGATAGTGATAATGTATGCGGCGTGGCTTACACATTGTATCTGCGAGATACAAAACAATTAAAGGCAGCCGGCAAACGCTTTAATTGTGATTTTATGCAAATATTTGCCAAGCCCCGAGATTCTTAAAGGTTTACTCTCACTCGCTCTCCAATGGATTGAATTAAATTGCTCAGCTCAACGCTTTATGCAATATTTATTCGGCTCCGTCGAGCTCCCATCCCTCCGCTGAGTCACTTTAGGAAATTGTGTATATTATTTTTGTATTTTTTTGTGCAAATATTTGCCCCATGAAATCAACTTGTGTTTGGTATCTACTTCTTGTACCTCTTTGAGTTCCTCCAACTTTTGCAGCACTTGCAATTTAGTTGAAATTGTCTTCAAAGGAACATAACAATAGCGGCTGCGAAACTGCCCCCACATCTTCTAAACTTTGGATTGCTGCAGTTGCAGATTGCAGATTGCAGATTGCAAATTGCAGTCTGTGATCAAGTTGCAAAAGGCGCTTATCCTTTGACAGAAAAGTGTCGGGGGAAAAGACAGCTGTCCGATAGAGCAGGGAATTTGAGAAAATGCTTTTAATTACTTCAATTGTCAAGTGTCAAAAGATAATAAAGTACACAAGTTAATAGCTGTCCAAATGACTTCATAATATAAGTATAAAGTTAATGCTTATAATTCGAAAGTGTTAAAGAATTCCCTTGCTTTTGTAGCTTTAGCCTCAAACATCTAAATAAAAGACTTTTGTATCTCCATTTCAGTTGAATTTTGTTAAATTTCTGCTAAAACTTATTTTGTTCTTTGCTCTAGACATTTTTGTTGGCCATCTGAACATTTTCTTTTCATTTCTTTGGTTTTGAAACTCGGACAGAATATTTGGCAATTTAATTAAAATGCTCGGCTATTTCTGGTTACGAAGGCACCTGACTGGAGTTTTGTCCACAATTGGCCAGCTTCAGGCGGCAAGGCTTGCAATTACATCCAATGGCCAGGCCACAAACTAAACAAATATCTCGACACACAAAAAATGATGAAAATTTGCATCTCTGTTTTAAGCCACAAAAGAAATAACCAAGAATCTTTGCAGAGTCAAAAGTTATCATTGGCAATTTTTGTGTGAATATTTTCATAGCTTGGCATGTGGCCGGCATGCGAAATAATTAAAGTAAATATATCCTGTTTTTCTTCCACTGACTTTGCGACTTAAAATGTGGACTTGAATTTCCATTCAATTCGTTGAAGGCGTAAAGGATGGGTGCCTCCGCCTGACCGCCTGGTCAGGGCAATAAAACATATCAAGTTGTCAGAAGTGTGACACTGATTGAAATTATAAACTGTCACCAGCAGGGACGACATCCCTCGGATGTGCAAATACATAGATGCGTAGTGGGTGTCGTCCCATGTATATTATTTGAGATTTTTGCATACAAATTATGCCAAAGTCTGTCTGTGGCAGCTCCGGCAGCAGCAAATGTATTCCAAATATTTGCCCGGTGAAAGTGTTGACGATATATGGAGCAGTGAGAGAGGGGAGGGAGCAGAGCATGAGCAGGAGCAGGAGGAGCACTGGCAGGATTTGGGGGGGGAAAATTTTTGGGGACCCGGACAAAGTTTTAGCCTGCTGCTGCTGTGCGATAGAAAAAATATTGTTGCGCATTAAGTCTGGCTTGCAGGGATAGTTGGCAGTTTTAGTCCCTAGTTCCAAATGCACTAGAGTCCTTGCACACACACACACACTCACACAGACCCTGCACAGCCCTGCAAACTTTTAATTTGTGCGTAGCCAGCGAAAGTATATGAAAAATGGCACGAAAACAAAAGTTCCCTTTAAACGGAGCCAGTAATTGAGGCAAACTGTGAAATACGAGTACATAAAGATGCTGCAAAACCAGGCCAAACAAATTAAAAAGGCTTGAGCGAAAGGCGCCACATTGGGGTAGATCCAGGACACAGGGATTGAAAGATAATTACGTGAGTGCGTCAAAGGCAAGAAGCCGAAGCCTATAGTATCCTTTGGGTAATGATACAAGTTATGAAAGTTAACCTTTCAGTTTTGGTAACTTCTTTGAGTAAGAAACATTTTTAATTTAACATTTAGATATAAACTTTAATTAATTTACTACTATGTTGGTACAACCTAGAAAGATTTTTACAAAAGGAAGACATTCTTTGGGTAATAATACAAGTTTTGGTATTTATTAACCTTTCAGTTTTGGTAACTTCTTTGAGTAAACAACATTTTTAAACTATAAATTTTTAGCATTTCCTTTTAGATTTAAACTTTAATTAATTTACAACTATGTTGGTAGAACTTAGAAAGATTTTTACAAAAGAAAAACAAGCCATAAATCTTTTTGTTAATTTTTCAACAAAAGGTTAGACAATAAATCTAAATGTTTGCGGCATTTAAATTACTTTCAAGATTTCAGATTTCGACTATAAAAAACTAGGTGTATACTTTAAGTAAATAACTAAACAGCTTAGCTGATAATTTTGTAGTGCTACTGTCTTTTTAAGCTTTCGGATTTAAAGATACTTTTAAGCAAAGAAGATCTTAATGACCTAACAAGATAACTCGATAGGCAAACGAGTCAGAGAGGAAAACTTTAAATAAAGTCACCACCTCTGGGAAAAGGCCAATGGGGACCCAGGAAAATTGTAATTAGCATGCTCAATCGGATTTACCTCTCCCTTGCCCGCTTTGATTAGGCAAATATAGTAAATAAGCTACACAGACCAAAATGTTCAACATTGACCATTAGGCAAATCATCTTGCCACAAAAAAGGGAGTAAAAAGGGTAAACGCAAGTAAACTAAATTTCAATTAGTGAGTGCCGCCCATAAAAAAGGCGGGGCAGAGTCAAAGTAAAGAAGAAAAAAAAAAAAAACAACTCTTCTATGTAGTATTCCTGCAAAGTTGGCTTCGGCTTAAAGTTGACAATTAAAAACTTTTTCGAAGCTTTTTGTGTTTCTGGCTGGTTGGCCCATTGTTGTTGTTTCGCCTTTGCTATCAGTTCTGCTGTTCTGCTGCTTCGTCTTCTTGTCTAAATGAGTTTTTTCTTCTCTCTCTCTCTCTTTTTTTTTTGTTTTGTCTCTGTTTTGCCAACATAGAGAGACAAAGTTTGCCAAACGCAAAACTGTGCAAATTAGTTTAGTTTTCTGGTATTTTGTTGTTGGCTTCTTCACTAGCTCTATCTTGGCAATGATTTAAATTTTCTGGCTTCTAAAATCAAATCGGTGTTGTGCCCAATGAAGCGTAGCAAGAAAAAAAAAATTACACAATCAAATTTCTAGATTCCGAATTCGTCCATTAAATATTTGCAATTCAAATAAGGCTTGAGTCAGTAACAAATGTGTTTATATTTTAAATATTTTTTTTTTTGCTTCTGTGTGTATTTTGATAAAAGATTTAGGTTCTTGATCAGTTGTTTTTGATGAAATAAGAAAGTTTTTAATAGAAATTGTGAATTGGTTGTTAAAGGTTTACTGACAACCGGAAATAGACAACAAATATGAAATTAGTGCTGTTATTTATTTAGATTTTTTAGATGAAATACTAAGCGCCTTTTTATGTTTATATATATTTTTTTTAATGGTTTCCATTTATTGATATCTCGGGAAAACTTCGACTTATTTCTATAAAGTCCATTCATTTAATGAAAAAGAAAAGTATTAGAGGAAAAAGGAGAGAGCATGTGCACTTATCATTTCTTTTTTAATTGGCTTATAAAAACAGTCATTTTTTATTACTTTTTATTATATAGTAAGTGTAAAAACAATAAATAAAACTGTAGTTTTTTAAAAGGGTTGCATTTTTGATTTATAATGTCAATTTCGACATGTCAGCACATATATATTTTATGTTCTAATAGTCTGCATTCTATTGCTTTCAGAGACTGCATAAAATATAAAGAACTATATAAAGATCTCTTTTTAAGAATACGTTTTAAAATACTTTGATTAAGTTATATTAAAACATACATCATATAACCCATATAATAAATATTATGTCAACACAACAAACAAAATGTTATCGATTTAATCCCAATAATCATAAAGGTAACCTCCCAGTTAATAGTTATTTTTGCAGTGTAATTGGCGAATTGTAGAATGCCTCAACAAGTTGTTGGAGTTTTATTTTTTCGGTGCAATGGTGGGGGGCGGGGTGCTTAGTGGTGTGGATTCTCCGATCAAATTAAACATTTTTTTGTTGTTCGAACTTTTTACAAGCGACAAAAGCCAGTTTGTGACGCCGACGTCGAAGCCGGCAGAGAAAGCCGCGACATGTGGGCGGCGGACACAGTCACACAGACACACACACACAAGACCCACACCCACACACGGACACACTTATACCAATGCAGAACTCACCTCGGCTAAAACGCTGCGACTGCGCTGCTACTGCGGCTCCAAACTGGTTTTTATATGCTATATCTATATCTATATATATGTACGTATATATATATGTATGATTTCTGGCTTAGCTTCTCTTCTCTGCTGCTCGTCGATATGTGCGCGTGTTTATATGTATTTGTGTTGCTTTTGGTATTTCTCTTCTTTTTTTCCAATATATATATGTATATGTTATATGTTTTTTTTTTATGGCGTTGCGAAACACTCGAGTCGGCTGTTGTTGCTGCTGTTGGGTTCTTTTAACCCATATGAGACAAGCATTCAATTAGGCCCCACAATTGGCCAGCAAACAAAAGAAATCACACAAATAAACACTGTATATCACCCATACAGAGGCAAACACACGCACACACCACAGGTTAACCTGTGCGCTTCACTTGCCGCGCGCGCTTTTCTTTCGGCTTTTCTTCTCTCTTTTTTTATGTTTTAAGACGGGAACACACGGGACTGTGGGCGGCGGGATTCGCGGAGTGGGAACAGACCGCCGAGCGGTAAACTGAAAGTCCGAGCTTCGTAGCGTGTTTTCAGCGGGCGAGATTTGCCAGCGATTTCACTTGACCCAGCGACGCTCATCCGCTCAGCACACGGTTTATAAACAAACTGAGGAATCTGAATCTGAAACTGAATCTGAGACCGAGTGCCAATGCCAGCAGAGTGTGGCCCCCCACACTGACTGCCGCCGGCTCCAAACGAGTTTGCTTCGAGCTTGCAACTCGAACATGCTCGATGCTCGAAGTGCGAGTGGGTGGTGGAGTGGGAGAGCGGGTGTTTTGTTATAACAAGAAATAATGGTTATAAAATTATTTGAAGGTTAGCTGTGTGAAAAGGGTATCTTTAAACAACGTTAATAATTATTTAAGAAAATATTGAGACTTTTGGGTACACGGACACAGAAAATACTATACATAAGGTGAGAAGAAATCAGAACTTCTTTTAAAGAAAAATATAAAAATTATGCTTACTTAAGACCGCCGAACATTGTATGCCCTAGAACTGTGCAATAGAGAGTCTTTTACCAGGTTGGTATCTTTAAATTCAGCTAAAAGGGGCGCGCCCCAAAGCATTTGTCGGTTTTCACTATTTTTCTATGAAAGTGGTTGCTTTTGGGGTTTCGTATTTATTTCAATTTAAATAATTTGATTTTTCCTTATATATAAGTCAATGAAAAGAAAAGTCATATAGAGTCTAATAAATAATTATTTTTGGGAGTTTACTAGTTTTTTGTTTAGATCCTAAATACATCAGTGCGTATACGTAATTTTTTTTGAGACTCTGATGCCTGAATAAAATTAAAAATGTCTTCCCGGAAGCCATCTAGCGAACAAAAATAAATATAAATAAATATATAAAAATAAAATAAAACGAAAATATAAATAAAATTAAATTTTTAAATAGAAATAAATATATTAAAACTCAAACACCTCAATTAAAAGACAACAAGGTAGTAAAGGGTTCCAAATCGAAGAATCCAGTTGCAAACTGTTAGGATATACAAACCTCTGCTACCTACAGTTACCTTTTTATATGTTCCTATATTATTTTTCTTTATCATTTTATGGATTAGTTATATTGCAACATGTTTTGAAACGCACCTCGCTTTTGCCTTAGGTTCGAACCAACCTGTTTGAGTTCGTTGCGCTGCATTCGCGGAGTAGAACCACAACATTCCACTTAACTCCACTGAGGACAAACAAACAAACAGCCATAACTCATGGTATAAATAAAAACGAGGGCTTAAGACCGACGGCGATCGAACCTATTTGTGTTAAGGGAAAAACACAACTTCTTTAAGTATCGAAAGCTTTTCCTTTCCCTTTTCCTTGTGCCTCCAAGGCAAACTCTCTCGTTCCATTTGCATTTCATTTTCATTTTTCTTCGTTGCTTGATTGTTTGTTGATGTCTTGTCACGAAGTTGATTTTATTTTTCCTTTTTCATTGTTTTGCTTTTTTGCTGCTGTTGTTGTTGCTCTTGCTGTTGCTGCCTTCGTCACTAAATCAATTTTAAGGTTTATTTAAATTCCATCTCTTTTTTTCCTAGTTTTTCTTGCACGTTTTTCGCGTGTTGTTGCCTTTTGGCTGTCGTTGATATTTTTAGTGTTTTATGCAAATTTTGAAGACGCTATTGCTCTGTCTCCCTCTATCTCTGTCTCTCTCACTTTTGCTCGCTTACATAGTTGCTAATGAGACTGTCTTTATGCCTGGCCACACTTATTGGTTTTTATAAAAGTTTTTCAAGCATTTTCCCTTCGTTTGTTTGGCCTGTTGCTCGGGCTGCTTGTGTGTAAGTGTGTGTGTTTGCTGCAAAACTAATAACAAATTAATTTTGATTTGAAGTATTCATGCTCGGCTTAACACTCACACAGGCACACACAATACACACACGAGTAAATGCAAGCACACAATCGCACACGGACGTAGAAATTAGCATTTTCGACTGGGATAAGCTGATTTAACCCGGAATATGCAATTACCGCACTCGGTATTCCGGTTTGGATCGAAATCGAATTCAACTCGAAATCAAGATTCGCATATTTCTCGGACAGATTCGCCACGATAAGAATTGCCTAATCCGAAGTGTCCTTAACTTATAGTTTCTGACAAGAAAATGAGATTAGAAAAGGAAACTATGTATATACAATATACTATGTATATACAATATACAAGATTATTAAATTAAAACTACACTGATAAAAAAGTTCAAGACTTTTGGTAATTTTTCAAGACTTTTGGTTACGAAAGTAGCGCTAGAAGATTATGTACTTTTAAGATTTTTTTTCTTTTTTAAGCTGTTTTGGTTTAAAATAAAGCTTAAAATATCGTAACTCCAGAATTTTACGTCTTACATTAAGATTTTGGGTATTATATCAAGATTTTAATTTTAAAATGCACCCAGTCTTGAAAGAAGATTTTATATTTTTAACTGTTTATATTTATTAATTTTTATCTGTGTATATTTTTGCAATTTCAAATGGAAATATTATTATTAGGATTTTCTGCCAATCAAGTTACTGATGTCCTGTCAGGTCAACGTCAGAAACAGCTGTAAACAAAATCCTGACAAGGCCCCTAAGCTTTTTGCATTATTTAACTAGTTATTCTGCTTTAAAATTAAATGATTTGTAAATAAAATAGTCAATATATAAGTAATGTCTTAAAAATAAGTAAATTTTAAATTGAAACTCGTAAAGTCCAAACTAAAAAAGAAAATTCAAACTAAAACTCAAACTTTTCAGAATAAATTAAGTCATACTTTGTGCCTGCTCCTTGTTGCTTCTAGATAAATAACTTCAACTGCAGTTTTATATAGTTAGCAGATGCACTCGAAATCATTCTTTGATCGTCTATCATCTGCCTTAATTTGGACTTATCTATGTTAAGACCGGTGTCTTTAGCAGCAGGCAATCAGCAAAGACAAGAGGTCTGTGAAAGGGGGAAGTCAGGTGAAAGGAGAATGTCTCGGGACCCCTTGCCCGCAAGCCAGGATCCTTTCTGTACCGTTAATGATGATGCCACACACGTGTCTCCCCGTCTCTCCTACTGTTCGTGTGTGTGTCTCTACGAGTTGGATGCGAGTTGGCTGCAGCTGGGCTCCAGCAGGATGCACTCATGCAGCTTGATTGGCCTCCTCGTTTAACCAGCTTCAATCCTGAGCGCTCCTTGTCTCCTTTCTCTCCCCGACAGTCAAAGGCAAAAGGAGCAGCTCCTGTTAGGAATTCAGTGAGTGAGAGCGAAGAGGAAACAAAACATCCGGCACCATATTTTTCATCATTCTCCTCGTTTGGAGCCAAATAAATGGGTTAGTATTACCAAGGACACCTGATAGCACAGACCGGAAGGTAGAGGACTTACACATTAAATTGAAATAGTAGGCATGGCTACTAGGGGAGAGGAAAAGTCACCCAGGAAAAAAGAAAATATAATAATAAGGGAGACGGGGTAGAAGAAAAAATATGATACAGAAAGTTGAGTTTTAAATGAAGGAAGCAGCAGAAGGAAGAAGAAGGGTTAAGTAGTTGAAAAGTAATTAATAAAATAGGAAGAGAACTATTAAATAGTGAACTAAATGAGTGTAGCAGAGACTAAACTACATAGGGAAGAGGATAAAATGATACTAAAAAATTAAATGAAATAAAAATAAAACAAATTTTAAAATATGGAACAGGAAAAACCTTTTTTAATTACTTTATTTTGCATTCTCATGATTGGTACACAGAAAAAGTAAAAATCTTTCTAAGACTAATCGAAATAGAAAAAATTAGGGATTGAACTTATACACTTATTTATAAATATACTTATTTTTGTTATTATAAATGTATTCCTTCCTTTTCTAAGAAACTTAGGGATTGTCCTAATACACTTATTTGTAAATATACTTATTTTTGTTTTCATAAATGTATTCTTTCCTTTTCTACTGATTTTATTACACATAAGTATGCACTTATTACTATTTGATTCCCCCATTAAAATGTCTCTTTTTGAAACACGAATACCCAAAATGTTTGACAATGTATTGAACCAATCCAGGCCTGTAATCCTGGGATTCGCGAATACTGCTCTTTTTCTAGCGAAACATTTAAATTAGCTGTCATTATTTATGGACACCGTCCAGAACTCCACCACTGCCTATCTTCCTTCCCCCACTTCCCCCCGAATGTCGCACATTTGTGGGTTAATTAGTTGGCCCACAGGCGAAAGCCAAGTATGGAATTGGTATAGTGCCGGCTAACTGATAAGGACCCAGCTCCAATCCCCCGGATACGCCATCATCATCATTACCATCGATGGCGCCGCAGCTGTCAGTGCAACCAGGGGCCATGATTTATGCCTGGATTTTGGCGGATTGGAGGGGAAGTTCCCCTCAAAATAAACATTTTGGGAGCAACTACTACTGCCGAACCGAAAACCAGACAAAGCCAAACAAAACTATTGCTAATGAGGTCCGCAATGCGCGGGTCGAATAAATTCAGCGGAAATCTGCGAGGACTATATGCATCCTCCAACACGCATTCGGTCCTGGGCTAAAATTTCACCCCTTT
The DNA here is from genome assembly GCA_008042575.1 of Drosophila watanabei. Classification (NCBI taxonomy): domain Eukaryota; kingdom Metazoa; phylum Arthropoda; class Insecta; order Diptera; family Drosophilidae; genus Drosophila; species Drosophila watanabei. Next base: position 36,733 of record VNJS01007363.1, read on the forward strand.
TCCTCCGCTAATGACCAAAAGCGGATTTCGCATTGCAGGCAATTATTATTCCTTGTTCTCCCCTTCCTTTTATATTTTTTGTAAAACATAAATTAAGCTAAGCCGCTCAACTGGAGATCCCACAAAGCGCCCAACATCCCCATTTACCCTTTTCCCCACAAAGTACAAAAATAAACCTGAAACTCCCCTAAACCCGGTGAAGCGTTTCAGATTTGTACGTTTCTTGATTCCCGGCTAATGCGAGGATATCAAATTTAATTTTGCGTAATTAATGTCACCCAAAAAACTTCCACTTTCAGTCCTTTTCCCGGGGGCCAGACTTGACCAAGGTCCGAAACATGACTAAAAGAAAATTCATTAATATGATTTAGGCCCACAGGATAACCAACAACAACAGCAGACGCTTGGAGCCCTAAAACAGTCCAAAATAAACCGAAAAACAACAACGAAAAATAAAAAAAAAAACGAAAATGATTTTGTATTTATGTTTTGGGTCCCTCGTCGTGCATGACTGAGCCAAGGAATCCAAGAATTCAACGGAATAAAACCCTTTTACCAGCGTCTGGCCAAAAAAAATCAACAAACTGGAGGAGCAAGTGGAGAAAAGCGGAGAGAGACAGGATGGTACCGAAGTGAGAAAAAAAAACAGTGGGAAAGTTTGTCACCTACAGGTCGTTAGGAGTTGCAAAATTTTAACAAAGCTCCTTGAAAAATACCCTTTCAGAAGGATAGCATATTTGATCTCAAGAAACATATAAACTTGAGAGAATTTTATTATATTGATGAACTAGAATTTAAGCTAACATTTTTTACTAAAATTTCTTTAGAGTCCTTGAAATTTTTAAGCAAATATATAAAACAAGAGATGTAATGTGTATCTAAATATTTATGTTTTGGATAAAGGCTATATAAGCCATATAAGCTTAAACAATTTATAATATTTGGAATAAATAAGCTTAAATAATTTATAACATTCAAAACGTAAATATTTACATACATATTACCTTCCACGAAACCATGGAAAAGCTGAAAAAAATAGGGAATTCCTGGGTACAAAACACCTGTCTCCCTTTTTCGCAAAGTTTGGATTTTAATCAGCACATGGCATGCATCCTGTGCGTCGTCCCCGTCCTTGTTCCTTGTTGTTTTGCTGTTTGGCTATCTATGCGCTCAACTGCGAATATTGCCTGCTGAGGCCAGACCGAGACTGAAGCTCGCTTTTCTCATTTTGCGCTCCCTCGAAGCCTTGTTTATTTGCATTCGCTGCGGCGATGGATTTATGAGGGAAGCCATTGAACTTGCTCCTCGCTATCGCTCACTCCACCTCCACCCCGACTCCAACGCCAATCCCTACCTCTTGTTGGGAACACAAATATGCCAAAGGCACGCATATAGCCTAAGCCACTCGCCGAGTTGGTCACGACACTCACACCCATACCGGTCACGCCCACTGCCACGCCTCCCACGCATACCCATACCCATGGCCCGGCTCCTGGACAAATGCCCGTTCCAGTTGCTTTTCGGCCAACGCGACCCTTTTAGCCTGGCCAATTTTGACACTTGCGTTTTGACGCACGCGGCGTATACGCAATGCCTGACTCTGACTCCTGAATCCTGAATCCTGCTTGTATTGGATGTTAGCTCACGCTGCCGAGCCACGTGACCAGAAAATTGCCATAGCTAGTTGCTAGCGCCGTTTTATTCCTTTTTTTGGTTAAAGTTTCCAATAGCTTAACAGCATTCTAAATGTAGACACTGAGATGTTATAACTCATAACACGTGTTCGTTTTACAGACACAGAACGTTTCATAGGTAAAAGTATTTTTAAGAATTTTGATAATTAAATAAATTTAAATTTGAAACTGATAAATTCCAAGATATATAAATAAATCAAATTATTATTTACATTATATATTTTTTCTAGTTTAATTTCATATTTTTCTAAAGTAATTGATTTCAGAGAAGTATATTTACCACAAGTTATCGAAGCTCAGGGGTAACTTAATTCCCAATATTTAAACTAATAATCTAAGCAACTTATAAATAAAACCTATTTCAAAAAGTCCCGGTTTAAGCGCTATTTAAGGGGATCTTAAAAATATAAATACCTTAGATGAGCACTCTTCGCGATACACTTTCTAAAAGTGTCCTGAATAAAGAACTTTTTCGACAACTTTCCAATCGGGTGAATACGCATGCTCCACCTATATTTATTATATTTTAATATTTCTTTTTATTTATAATACTTTAATATTCTTATATGATATTTAGTCATTCGATTTTGATAAAGTCGAAAACATTGCTATTAAATTGTAAAGAAAAACATATATATAAAGCGTCGAACGTCTATGTCTAAACATAAAGAAATCCTACCAGTTTTTCTGTTAAGTTTTTATTTAAAGTTGCTTATGCAAGGTAGTCCTTGGATCATAGAAATATGACTTTTTGAAAGTCCTTAAATTAAGCGACTAATTAGCGTAGAAAAGGAAAGATAGATTTACTTTTCAAAAATTCATATTTCTGGCTAATGTTATAAAATCCTGGTATAATAACGTAATATGTTAAACATATATTAAGTACATAAATTATAATAACTTCCGTATGTTTATCAATAGACAATAAATTACACAATATAATAAATGGTTGGAGAGCTGACAACCCATATTAATTCTCCAGTTTGAATGTGCAAATAGAAATGGAATATCCAAAATGAAATTAAAATCTCATCCGTAAGATACTTCTCTTTAGCTTCAGCTTGGGATTTTCTTAAACGAAATGCCAAACTAAGAGTACATTCACTTAACCCTGAGCTGTTCTGTGCTAACCTTCAAGTAACTGAGTCAAACATTCACATAATCTGTCATTCCACACATTCGATGGACTCACGTAGAAGCCAGATAAATAAAGATACATGCTTCGGGATATCAACAACATATTGCTGCTCCGTATGTTATTCGGGGCTCCTATATTGCACTACTCAACTGTCATCCGATTATGAAACGCACTTTATGTACATAGATGCGTGCGATTTCTCATATTTCATGGCTTGACCTCTATTCCAGTATAAATTGTTTGTTCCTGCTTGAGCTTTGTTTGCTTTGCCGTTGCTTTTGTATACATTTTTATGACCCAAAATGTTGGCACGTACGTGGGGGGCAGAGCCAGCCAGCCAGCATTCCTTCTAATACTATAACCAATATAAATGTCATTTATGTTTTGGACACTTTTTGGTAGCAGCCGTGGGGGTAAGCTCTGACTAGATTTGGGGGACGAAGCAAAGGACCCTTGGAATATATATATGTATATAAAGTAGTTGTGGAGAGAGAAATTCTGTCATGGTCAGCGATACAAAAACCGCAGAGAATCGAGTTTTAGAGATGCGGAAGGGGAAGGAGAAGAGGAAAAGGAAGGGGAATCAACAACTACACGTGTACTTGAAAAGGCGCACAGACACACACCAGCCAGGATATATGCAGGATGCACAGAGAGTATCTGTAAGCCCGAATTCAAGTGTATTTCAATCCCTATCTCCGTTCGTGTGTACAAATGCTGTGGTGGAGTGCGATAAGCATCACATTCCCCACACATACATATGAAAGAATGATAGCACCACTTAGTGGCACTTAAGGATATGCAAAAGCTGTAAGGACTTCCGCTCAGGATGCTCCAGCAGTGTGCGGCTGCTTATTTTTGGGCCACTTGCCTTGTGGCCTGAAGAGAGTCTATTTGCATTTTTGTGATGGGAATGAACCTCTATCTGGATTGCATTTAATTAGGTCCAAGAATTGTGATCACTTTCCTGTTTGTTTTTAAACAAAATCAATTACTTATTAAAAGACAGAAATAAGCAAATCTAAATTCAATTCAGTTGCAGAACATTCAACAAATGTAAACATCAAATCAAATCAGAAACTCAATGTCTGACACTCGTTAAACTCGTCCAAACACTTCAGACACAATATTAATGGGCAGGGAAATGCCAGCTCATTCATCTCAGCTTTTCCATTTCCCGCCCAGTGCGAGAAGACAGTCTTCCATTTACTCAAAGTGAACTCCGCCCTAGCAGCCTACAACGACCCCCAATCTTGCCTGCAAGCTCAGCTCCTTTTCAACTTCCGGTCTCCCGCGGAATCCTGCTCACTCCTTCCTCCTGCCCTCAGGCACCCCTTAAAGCAGTTGGCAATAAAAGCGGAAGGCGTCACTTTCAAAATGGCGTCATGCTGCTTTGAGCTTTGTTTTCCGGCCCCCTCGCCACCCACCCCAACTTTTTATACATTTTTATTTATGTTCTTTCCGAGCTCCACTCTTATTATTGCATTAACTCGAGAGGGGTGCGTGGCGGGGATCCTTGTTCATTTTGTTATTTGTTGTTTTCCATGTTATTTTATATTATCTTTATATGAATTGCGACCGAAGAACCCTTCTCATTTTTCCCCCCGTATTATTATTATTATTTTTATTATTATGCATGTCGCGTGTGTAGCCGCAAAAAGACGGAAAACAATATTTATTTATTTCAACCCTTTGCGACTCCCTGAAACAGCAAGGGGAGTCCCTTTAATATACCATAAATATGGCAGCGATTTCCTTGACAAGTCCTGGGAATCCCCTCGCAACCTTCGTCAAGAAGTCTCGAGTTGAGTCTCAGGTCACAACTGCATGCCATTAAATGGCGCACTATTAAAATCCAAGCTATTAATAAATAAATTCCATGGTCGAAGGACTAACTTATTTCTTTCTGTTTGTTTTGTGCTTTTACTGTCAACTTTCTGACGCCGCATTTGCGCTGGGTTTATCTAGCTCTTGTGTGTTCGTATTTGATTTATTTTCAGTGTGCCAACGAAACTAAAACATGCAAAATATGGTGCCATTAATGCCCCACAATCCCCCCCTCTTCAGCCATCAAATTGTTCAAAATCTGTGTGTCTGTATAGAAAAAACAAAACTAAAAGGTGGCAAATGCTAGTTTTGTGGTGTCGCAATAATATGATTGTTGAGGCTTAAAAACAAAATACAGTGATGCCAGTTGCGGAATAAACTGAATAGGATTTATGTTGTAAACAAACATATATTGTACATATTGTGCATGATGACTTTATCTAAACTATAATAGAAATAAAACAAAATAAATTGATGTGTTGACACCAAAAACACATGTTAGGCTTAAGAAAAAACTAAAACCGAAACAACATAAAAGTTTCGGTGAGTTTTTATTGTTAGAAAATAAAAATGTTTTCTAATTGTCTTTATTCATGTTGAAACTAAAAAAATAATATTCACATTTTATTAATAATAGTTACATAAATTTAAGAAGAATTCTTCAGAATATTTAAAACATTGACGAAATAATAATAAATGTAATATAATAAAAATAAAATAATATATACAAAAACAATAATATTCATATTTTATTAATTTTAGTAACAGGAATTTGAGAAAAATTCTCCAGAATATTTTAAACATTGACAAAATAATAATAAATACAATAAAATAAAAATAAAATTCTTGTAAAATCTATAGTTACAAACTGAAAGCAATATAAGTTAAAGTTTTTGCGCTAACAATGTGCGCTTTGGCTTACTTATATATTTTAAAATAAATATAAATATACTAATATATCTTAAAATAAATATTATTGGGTTTTTTTAAATACTATCTTGCTGTATTTTTAGAAATATAACTTAAATTCTTCTCCAAACCTCTTTGAATACTCTATAATGTGTAATTGTTTTTTGTTTATAATTTTTCCTTTATTTTTATGTTGCTGATTCAAATAATAAAACTTGGCGCGCAAGCAGAAATTTGAATTTGAACAACAAACGATTCACAACCACACGCACTGGTCGTGCTCTTCTAACTCACAGCCTTGGCTATTGGTGTTTGCTTTCGAAAATTCGAACATCCCCTCGGCTAACTTCGACTTCGAAAATTTCATACGTAACGGACAAAATTACACTATACCACAAAACGTTGTAAAGTCAATTATGTTGAGTGTAAGAACAGAGCTGTTATTTTTCTATTATTATTTTTTTTAAATGAAATATTTATTTAGGATAACATAGTATAAAAAAGAAATACTAAAAGTAATATGGATTTAAAATAAAAAAGGGGAAAATATGTATATAAAATATATGTATAATATAATATAATATATAATATCTTTATAATATAATATTCAATATTCAAAGAAAATAATATAATATATTTGGTAAGAATATTTCTGTATAAAATATTAATTAAATGTATTCTCTGCAGTGTGAAACTTTAAGTAAGAAAACGCGTACCTTAAATAAAACATTCATTATGAATAATAACAAATGTTAAGGGTTTTAGCTTATGGTCTCTAAATATAAGTTATATAACTATTTATCAATTTTATAAAACTTATTTATTGCTCATCAGCATTCTAACCCTTTCTTTACATTAAAAAAGCGCGGTATTGGTTTATCTTCCGTCAACATTTACCACATAGAACTCGTAATAATGCAGGAACCCCTGGGAATTAACTTACATTTCTCTTGCGGCTTCTCTTTCCTCCTGTCCCGGTCTCCGTCTCCTCCAAACAATTTGCATGGTCAGCTGGGATTTAGTGTCCATTCAGCGCGTCTGGCGAATGCCGCGGCGGCGGCGTCCAACTGTCGATCTGCGATTTGCGCATATATCAATCACACATATGCTCTGCGCACTGGTCGGGAGCGGGCAGGGCAGGTAGCCGATCGCCAATCGCCGTTACCCGATCGACGATCTCCTCTGCTCAGCAACTGTCGATGTCGATGGGTTAAAAGGCCCGCTCTGGCCGGCGGATCGAGTCAGTCTGCCAACGGCCTGGCCCTTTGTCGGGACGCGTTTCAAAGCAGTGCCGTGCCACAGCCGTGCAGCCTTGCAGCCTTGCAGCAGAGCCGAGCAGGTGCAGGTGCGCGCTCGTTCCTCCCCCGCTGGGATCCTCACATTGAGCCAAAGGGCGATGAGAGAGCAGAGGCAGCGGCCGGGTCCGCTGCGCTGGCTGCGCCACCTGCTCGACAAACTCCTGTTGCGCATCCTCAGCCTGAGTATCTTTCGCGTCAACGCCCCCGCGGGCAGGAGCTGTTCCGGTGCGGAGCCAGTGCCGGTTCCCAAATACTTGCCCATACCGAAAGTTCGTGGTCTGCCGCTGGTGGGAACGTTACTGGATCTTATAGCCGCCGGAGGAGCCACGCAGTAAATGCATTTAAATGATTGAACTTCTATAACTCGAGCAAGATAAAGTCTGCAAAAAAGAATTGGATCTCTTGGATATCTTTAAAGTTTGTGACTTAAAAAAAAACCATCAAAGTTTTGATTATAAAAAAATCTATTCAACATAAAAAAATTGTTAAAATCGTAACTCAAAAAAGTGCCAAACATTAAAGAAAGTTCTAATAATTGTGCAACAAATACAAAGCAAAAAATCGATTAAAAGTTGAATCTTAAAATACAGTTCTCAAAGCTCAAAAATATATAAATAAAATTATAGTTTGATTGTCGACCAAAGATCTAATTAACATCTCTTAAATATCAGACCGATTCAGAGATCAAATCCGTATAAATTCGTTAAATATTGTGTCAAAGAATATTTAAATTTTAATTGTGCAAAAGTTCGAGCTTCGAATTTCTTCAACATTTAAATAAAGACGTCAATTGGATCGTTACTAAAAATATATATCAACCGTTTCTCTTTTCCCATCAAAGCCTCCACAAATATATCGACGCCCGGCACAGGCAATACGGACCCATATTTCGGGAGCGCTTGGGCGGCACTCAGGATGCAGTGTTCGTGTCTTCGGCGAATCTGATGCGCGGAGTCTTTCTGCACGAGGGTCAGTATCCGCAGCATCCGCTGCCGGATGCCTGGACGCTGTACAACCAACAGCACGCCTGCCAACGTGGACTGTTCTTCATGTAAGTGGAGTGGGCCGAAATGAGGCCGATGAATTGCAAATGAATGAGTCTCCGCGGATCTCCGATCTCATTTCGCTTCTCTTCTCTGTCGCCGTGGGGAGCAGGGAGGGCGCCGAGTGGCTGCACAACCGACGCATACTTAATCGCCTGCTGCTCAACGGCAATTTGAATTGGATGGACGTGCATATTGAGAGCTGTACCAGACGGATCGTGGAGCAGTGGCGAGTCCGCACCGCAGAGGTGACGGCACTGGAGACGGGCGGCGAGAAACGATGCTACGAACTGCCGCTGCTGGAGCAGCAGCTCTATCGCTGGTCCATTGAAGGTGAGAAGGTTGTGGAAATATCCTGGAGGGTTCTAAGATCATTTGGAGGGAACGAAATTAAAGTCGTAATTTGTATTAAATGCTTAAAACAGCAACGAACTAAGGGGTACAAAAAATAAACATATAGTCGGGCACAATCACAACTCTAGACAGAGAAAACACAAAAGATATTTCGCAAATTACTTTAAGTTGACTTTGGGTACAGATAGTTCCTAGCTTCCATGATATTTCCAATATTTTCTTAATTATCAAATCCTTCTAAACATTCTATTAATTTTACTATAAATATTTCTGTAAAACCATTAATTTTCCAGTACTTTGCTGCATTATGTTCGGCAACACTGTGCTCATCTGTCCCAAGATCCAGGCCTCGCTGGACAACTTCACCCAGATTGTGCACAAGGTCTTCGAGCATAGCTCTCGGCTGATGACCTGCCCGCCTCGCCTGGCCCAGATGCTGCGCCTGCGCATCTGGACTGAGTTTGAGGCCAACGTGGAGGAGGTGCTGCGTGAGGGTGCTGCCATCATCGATCACTGCATCAGTGTCCTGGAGCCGCACGAGGAGCCAGCACTCTTTCAGCGACTGCAGGCGGCCGAGGTGCCCGGCGAGATGATCAAGCGGATATTCGTGGACCTGGTCATTGCAGCAGGAGACACGGTAAGTAGGGCAGATAATCACAGGTACGATATAAACTAATTCGAACTTCCAATCCGTCAGACCGCTTTCAGTAGCCAGTGGGCCCTTTACGCACTCTCCCGGGAACCCGTGCTCCAAAAACGCCTGGCCAGGGAGCGTGCCACCAATGGCTCGCAACTGATGCACGGCCTGATCAAGGAGTCCCTGCGTTTGTATCCCGTGGCTCCCTTCATCGGCCGCACCCTGCCCCAGGATGCGGAACTTGGCGGTCACTTTATCAAGAAAGATGTGAGTAAAATGGAGATTAGTAAGAGAGTTCATATCGTAATCTCTTACCCTGCTTTTTTACAGACCTTGGTCCTACTGTCCCTCTACACGGCCGGACGCGATGCCTCGCACTTCGCCCAGCCGGAGCGAGTGCTGCCGGAACGTTGGTGCCTCGGGCAATCGGAGCAGAGGCATCAGTCGCACGGCAGCCTGCCCTTCGCCATTGGCCAGCGGTCGTGCATCGGTCGCCGGGTGGCGCTCAAGCAGCTCCACTCCCTGCTGGGCCGGTGTGCCACGCAGTTCGAGATGAGCTGCCTCAACGAGCAGCCCGTCGACAGTGTGCTGCGCATGGTCACCGTGCCCGATCAGACCTTGCGACTGGCCCTCCGGCCGCGAAACGAGTGATACGCATTAACATAACATCTAACAAGATAACACTAAACCTAATTGTAATCTTAGTTTCTTTAGTTTTATACAAGAAATATATAAATGTCATAACTAAACACAGCGCTTAAATTATTATGAATTATGAAAATCAAGGAAATTAGGAAAACAGCGCCAGCAACAAGACGTAAACCATTAGCATGGAGCAGAGAACCATCACTCCCGTGATCGAGGAGCCCCACAGCAACTTGCCAAGGACAACGGCGCAGAAGATCGTCACAAGGACAGGAATCGAGCCCAGCGGACGCAGGCAAAGCCTTGGGGGCACCAGCTTCTCGCGCATATCCACGTTTCCGGTGCTCTTGTCGAACCACTGCTCCGTCATGGGAGCGTACAGAAGCTGTCTAGCCACCTTTCCACAGTAATCATTCCGCAAGTAGAAGGCTTGGATCTGCCTGCCGTACTGAAAGAAAATTAAAGATTTAAACAGAATGTTTGTGGAAATCTGGGAATGACTTACTCTCCTGTTAATGCTGTCCGAGACGAGGTGCAGTATCCTCACCACAGGCTTCACCTCATTCGTTTGGATTGGCAGCAAGGCAGGATCGATGATGGGCTGCATATTGGAGGCATTGAGTGACATTTGGTGTGGGTTCAGCTTGGAGGTGTCTAGGGAGTCGCTGGTGTCGAAGAAACTAAAGTTTTGCAGCGTGGCGGAGGCGGGTTGGCAGGGTTCCACTGGCAGGGTCTCATGCATGGACAGGTTGGCTTGATCCACCTGTTAACAGATTTAAAAATCTTGCATGATATCCAAATCTCAAGTTGCAGAGGAAGAAACTTACATTAAATGTGCGACAGAAGGCGTCGATGCACTGGCGCAGCACCTCGGGAATGCGACTAAGCTCGCGCAATGTCAGCTCGTCTTGGCTGACCTCGCGGAATAGCTTGTTGAAAAAGTTCTTGAGGAATCCATCCGATCGCTGCCTTTCGGCAATCGTATTTCGCAGGCCGGCAATTTCCCGCAGCACCGAGTTGCGGGCCATGCTGATCTCATACAGAAATTTCTGTATTTGCATTTGCATGGGCTGACTGAACAGCTTGGTCGTATTGGAGGTTGGAACCATGCTATTCCATTGGGCGCCAGGTGAGTGGGATTTGCTAAGAAAGAAGTCAAATTAAAGGCACATCTGAAAACAACAAGATTCATTATGCTTACTTCAACATGTGAACTTGGCGCTGAGGTGAGTCGAAACCGTAGGCATTGCCGGCATGCAGGCGCTCGTACCGCTGCAGTCGCTCGACAAGATCGTGTTGGGCAAACATCGTTGCCAGGCGGTACAGCATGAAGGCATTACGATAGACCGTGAAATCCAAGCGCTCAAAGTGGGGCAAAAGGACGGAGAAGATGTGCGTGTACATGATCAAGTTGTCGATGATGAATCCATCAAATTGCGAGGATATAGGCGGCCGGTATGAGAGGCTACCCGCCCTAAAATAGAAGCAAAACGATTAGATTTTCAGAATAATGAATGAGTTCAAAAGAATTCCTCACAATTTTTGGTCCAAAGCAGATATGGTGTATCTCCAGGGCTGAATGTAGCTCAGCCAGAGCTCCAGCACCACCATCAAGGAGCTATCCAGGGGCCAGCGTTCGATCAAACCGCACAGGAAGGCCAATATCCTTGCTCTCACCATGCTCAGCGACATCTTGCGCAGCGAGCAGAGCGAACTATGATCCAGCTGAGCCCCATTGGCGAAAAAGTGGATCTGCTTGACTAAAGTCCGCACGCCACGCACAAAGTCGCTGCCGGGCAGGTGGTGCTCCGACTCAATATCGTATCGCAGCCAGATATCGACGAAGAAGTGCAGCACGGACTCGGAGCGCCAGGCATAGGCCCGGGCAGAGTTTGCATTGGCTGTGGCGGACTGGGGCGAGGCGTTGCCGCTGCCACCACTGGTATTGGGACTTGCCCCGCCACCGGACACGTTTGCCCCGTTGCGATAGGAGCTCGGTATCCTTAGGTACCGTGGCTGTCTCTGCGGCTGCAAGGCCTGCGTGGGCAGCGGCTGTGGGGCCTTCACTCCGCTGCTAAAGTGCACCGGCTCGATGCGTGCATCCGGAACCAGCGGCAGAAAGTTACTGAGATACTCGGCCACCAGCTTCAAATAGATTGTCTTGCAGCGCACGTTGTGGATCTGCATGGCAATGGGATTGATGGAGTGCAGCGGCTGCAGGGCGTGCAGCACAAAGTGGATCACGTAAAAGTCGAAGGCATTCAGTGAGAGCGTGGCCACCTGGTGGCGCATCGGGTCAATGTTGATCAGATCCGCGTAGAACATGGAATTCTGACCAGCCTGCAGCATGGCGACGAACTTTGCCTGAAAGGGGAACATTCAGTGATAATTCTGGATAATCTACTAACTTCACTCACAGGCAGGAGGGTTATGTCCAGCTCAAACTTGTATTGATCGGCCAGCAGGCGGTGGCAGAGGTGCATCCAAGGACCGCACACGCCGAAGAAGTGATTGAGCGCCTGGAAGTGCATCGCATTGTTCTCCTGCGTCGTCGTGCGCAGTCCCCAGCCCAGGGGATTGCCGTTGATACCAAACACGGAGTGAACGATGTGCGGGAATACCTCCTGGATCTGCCGCACGGAGCAGCGATCGAAGAGAATGGTCAGCTCGTGCAGGCGGTCCATCAGCGGCAAACTGAGCACCGTCAGCAGGCGGGTCTAAAAGTTGCATTCCATTGTATTTATTCGTCTTAGTAAGGTCAAGCTGCTTACGTTTAGGTTTTCCGGTATTGTCGCTTGTGACATGGCGTGGCTGTGTGCGTATTTCCTGCTAAAAATCACTTATAAACTCCACTTCTTTTAAAAAACTTTTAAAAACAAACACAGCCGGCGTTGAGTTTGGTTCAGTGTGACCGTCGGGTTTTAAGTTCTGAAAGGCAAAACGCCTTGTTTACGGCTTTTTCCGCGTGTGGTAATGATTTTACTATGTATATTATTAAATCTATTTTAAAATTAATTTATAATATATATATATTATTCATTTTATATAATTGTAAGCCTTTTCATTTTAATTTTATAAATAAACATCCATATAAATTAACTTTTTATCTGTTTTCCATTGAGATGAAAAATTGTGAAGCAACAAGTGGTTGTCTCCTTAAATTCCATTTTAATATACTTAAAAATGCCATTATCAACACTTTGTTGCAATTATTTTATTTTCAATTCTACCTTATTAAAAAGTACAACAGGCTTTAAAAAAATATTAAATTTAATTCTTTTAATTATTTAATGTTTGGTATTTTTAAAACGTTCAGCCTAATTTTTAGTATATTTTCCCATTACCTTGGTATTTTTCGCAGCAAGCCATACGGCACACTATTTGGCGACCGGCGTTTTGTTTTGCTGCAGTTTCAGTGTTTATTTTCATTTATTTTTGCAATTTAATAGAAGAAACATGAAGCGCAGAAGTCAAACGCAGGCCCAGAAGGTCAAGGAGACCAGTAAACAGCCGAAGGGAAACACTGGAGCTCTGACAGTGGCCCAGCTCAGCTCCGATGCCATTTGGCAGGTGGGTGCTCCGCTGGACAACTCAACTGAGTGTGCATTTTATTCGTTTAACTCGCTTTCCGACAGCTCGCATCGCAGTACTGGGCACCGGAAACAAAGGCGGATCACCGGCCGTACAGCGCAGAGATAATCGAACGCATCTACAGAGAGGAAATCGGTGGCGGTGGCGGTGGAAGTCAGAGCTTGCGGCGCATCAACATGCTGGAGTTCAGCCAGTACCTGGAGCAGTATTTGTGGCCGCACTACCAGCGCGATACCGCCACTCATGCCCACCTCATGTCCATTGTGATTATGGCCAACGAAAAGTTCCGGGAGCGCGTCGAAGTGTGGACCGTTTTCGAGAATCTGCCGGATCAGTATGCGGCCTTCTTCCGTCACGTGCTGGAGAGTTGTTTGCCCAGCAAGGAAAGCAAAGAGGCAAGCAGCACCCTGCGGGAGCGAACAGCGCTGCTAATGTTCCTTAATCACTGCTTCAACAGTATGGAGATCGAACTGTGCCGGGAGCAGGCCAAGCGTCTGGTCTCCCTGTCCATGTGGCACTGCCTGCAGCCAAGTGAGTCCTTTAAAATAACCCAAAGATAATCCTTAATAGCTAAACATTCTTTACTCCTTAGAACGTCGGGAGCAGGAGCTTCGCGAGGTTCCCGAGTGGCGAAAGTATTGGAAGCGTCTGCTGAAAAAGGACAAGGACACAAAGCCCGAGGTTCAGTGGGAGCGACACTTTATGCAGAACCTCATCATCGACTTTCTGCAAATCGTCGAGAGCGTTCCCCTTGAGGGCGATATAAACCCCGATGTGGTCCACTACTGTGAACGCTTTCTGGAGTTCATCATCGATCTGGAAGCCCTTCTTCCCACACGCCGCTTCTTCAACACCGTTCTGGACGACTGTCACCTCATTGTGCGGGCTCTGTTGTCGCCGCTGGTTCGCCGCGAGGAGGGGAAACTGTTCGGCCAGGTGAGTGTCAGACTTTGAATGTTTTAATTACTATCTGGTAGCATAAATTAGTTAAATTTAAGTACAAATCTCAATGTTGGACATTGCTAAACTACAAAAACACTTAGAGTAGCGTGGACGGTGGACGTTGGCAGCGGCTCGCTACCTCAGTAGTCGTTGCCGTTCATATAGTGCATCTCGTCGCCCCAGTCATTCGTCGAGGGCGGCTCATTGTAGCAGCAGGATTTCTTCAGCAGAAAGGTCACGTGTCGTTGGCGCAGCACGCAGATGTATAGCAGCAGCGGTGTCTGCAGGGCATTGACCACGATGTGAGCATACAATAGACCCTCCAACTGAAGCCAGGACATGATTAGAAACAGCCAGGCCACCGACATGACCAAAAACATTAGCGAAAACATGATGAAGCTGTAATTGAAAGGGGATATTAGGACAATCAAGTGGAATTTGGAATGCAGAGCTACTTACTTAGCTTTCAGCTTGTGCGCAATGCGACCGTATACTGTCCGTCTGTTAATGAGATTCCTTGTAGTCATAAAGAAGAATAGATTCACCAGAATAGTGCATGCAATGGGGGCGAAGAATATGCAGATGCCCAGCCAGCCAATCGTCTCTTGCTCGCCAACCATCTGCTCCTTCTTGTACGAGTCGGCGTCCAGGAAAAAGTGTGCAAAGACTGCCAGGCCTGCCATCGTTGCCGTGCATCCCCAGGCGTAGGCCGAGTAGTAGCAGTACTTCCTGCCGTCAGTGACCCGAAGGAAGACGTTCCGTGAGCGGAAGGTCTTCCAGATGTAGTAGCCGAAGCTGTTGAGCCAGAAGAAGGCTGCCAGCAGGCTGAAGCACAGGATTATGTCCGCCACAATGAAGCTAACATGGTTTGTTAGCTCCGTGAAAATACGGACTAGATCCGCCGCCTGGCTGACCATCAGACACATGGCTATCGTCGTCACAATGTTGCCCACCAGATCTCTGCTGAACGGGACGTCGAATTAACGCATGAGGAAAGTCTAATTTAGCACAATTTCTCACCTGAGCGTCGGCAGTATGAAGTAGATAATGGCGATGACCAGCAAGATGATGAGTGAGATGCCGTGAAAGATGGGATTGAGGATCTTGCGCAGCAGAAAGTTTGAATCACTCCACTTGATCTCCTTGCGGGCCAGACAGATCTTGGCGAAGAGTACGTGCTTCTCGCCCGTGCTGGAGGTGGCCTAAAAATGAATTTTATGATTATTTAAGCAATAACTTTGAGACAATTGTTGTGGCTACCTTATCGATGCAGTACAATCCGTGATCGTAGTCGTGATAACGCGGCTCAAGAGCCCCAGCAATGTCCTCCTCGTAATCCGATTGTATTCCATGACGCTCCTCAGCCTCATCTTCGGCATTTGTGTAATGCCTCAGCTTGCCATCGTCCAGTAGAACCAGCTTATCGGAGCTCTAAGTAAATTGAAAAGCATGTGAATCTGTTTTTGCAAATGGTGTTAATGATGATGTGCTATCACTTACCCCCATGTAATGGTATATCGGCCACATCTGCATTGATCCACAGTTGGGAATGCCGATGACGAACTTGAAGCTGACGGGCCTGTTCTGCTCTCCGCCATAGCTGGTGAACATTGGCTGGAAATAGTCTGCAAATGGAAAGAGATATATATTATATACAGAAGAAAACGGAGCAGAGCGTGGAGAATCATTAAGACACTTCAAGTTCTTGCCGCCTTTGTTTGATTTCCGTTTTTGGATCGGAGGGGACCCCGTTCTCCTGTATAAATATTTACGCTCTGTGGCGAAGAACGTGAGCACAGCGATGCAATGCATCCTCGTCAGCTGTTTTTTGCAATTTATGCGGATTTGTTCTCCTCGAATTGCTGCAGATGCAATGCACTTTTGTTCCACTCGTGCCTTTGATATGCTAATCATAGTTGAGAGCAAAGAAATTAGATTTCATGTGTAGATTACACGGATTTGAGTAATCCTTTCAGTTACAAATTTGATGAGATCAGTTCGATGGCAATCGGATGTTCGGGACAATGATTCATCTATGAATTCTATTGTATCAACTTTATGTGTCACTTTAATGGTAGTTTCAAGGTTTTTACTGCTGGCAGTGCATTTATTTTGCTTTAGTAGCATTATAGCCTTTTGTTTGGTTTTAGTTTATTGTTTATAAATTTTTAAGGGGTTTGAAAACATTATTCTTGAAATGTTTTTTAATTAAAAGGAAGATTTTGCACATAGCATTGAGAACATGTTGCTTAATTTTATTCAATTATTGCATTGCGAGCACAATGTTTCTATCATTATATTCATAAATTTAATACCAATACAAATAATAGGTTTTTCTTTCAAAAATGAATATAAAGATTTGAATTTGTAGGTTTCTTTATGTCTTTTCTTTTGGAAAAAATAATAATAATAATAATTAGTTCTTCATAATAGTAAACCTTTCAACTTATAATATTTTTTGAATATTATTGATAATAGAAGCATCTTTATAGCCTCTTGCTAATGGATTTTCCGGCTCATTCCATTACCACTAGAAAAGATTCTCTTGACTAGGGGAATCCCCCTCCGAGTGGTTACTTAAAACAGAAGCCGAGACAAGCCCCAAAGCATAAATCATATTTTTTCTCATCAGGATTGGGGGCATCGCAGTCTCTGTTTGTTTTAGGAACTTGTTGGGGGAGCTGCTGGCTGCGTTCCACTGATCCACTGATAGCCAACAAATGGGCCACTTAATGTTACAAAATACACACACACACGCGCACACACACGCTGGTATGTATGTTGCATGCCAGCAGGGAAAATCCATAAAGTTGAATGGCCAACAAACTCCGCTGTCGGCAGTGTCGTTGTTATGGCTACTTTCTGGCAGAGGAGGAGTGGGCACGGGTCAGGGACCAGCTGTTTGGGCACTCACCCGTCTCGTTGACGTACTGGCACTCGCTGTCCACGTGTATCTCGAACTTCTCGCAGCATTTGTTGACCAGCACCAGGTGGGGATCGGCTCCAGGTCCAGGAGATCCCGCACTGCTACTGACATGGCCGCCCACCCGTGATGGGTGAGCGAGGAGCAGCAGTAGGAGCGGGAGCAGGGGAACCAGCAGAGCGGAGCAGCAGCTGCATTTAGTTGCTAAAAAATGCGCGCCAAGCGTTTTCACGAGCATCTTTTGCTCACACTGAGACACCGATACTCGAGCAGATACAGATACAAATACAGGTAAGCGGCGGCGGCTGTTGTTGTTGTTGTAGTTGCTGCTGCTGCTGCTGGTGTTTATGTGTTGGATCTGTGTTGGCCAAGAAATGCGTCATCAAGGTGCCGGCTGTAAGCCAAGATCATGACATGCATACAGTAACTTGAGGTGACACTTTTTCACTATATCTAAAACAAAACACACACGCGAGTCTGGAATTCTGCCAGATTAAGATTCAGATTCCGATTCAGTTAATAAACAATACCCGTCTCACTTCCTCTTAAACAATATTTGTATTCAAATCGAAAAGTTTGTGAAAAACGGGAATAAGAAACAGCGACCGACTCGAAGCAGCGTTGGAAAGCGAATGACTCTCTGGGCTCGCTCTTAACTTCTAGTTACTAAAGCGGAGAGAGCGTGGCGTGTTCCGTGAGCGGTGCTCAGCTCAACCCCCACCAGTGCTCTCTCCCTCCCTACCTCCAGGCATTCCAGTAGACAACAAAGTTGAAGCAGGGCTTTGAATGCAGCCGGAGCAACACCGCTCTGTCGCTCCGCGCTCTCTGCATTTAAATTGAGCGACGGAAATTATCAATTGGAGCAAGTACATAGTCAGGCAGGAGGAACCGGCAATGTCTGCCGCCGCCGCCTGTGTCTATGTGGGAGTGTGAGTGGAGGCTTTGTCTGCTCCCCTCTCTATCTCTTCACCGCCAGGATGTGCTAGATGATGCCGCGATGATAAGATGCAGCTGGGTGTGTGTGTATGAATGCGGGACAGGCATCAGCCCCTCTTGACGCGTGCCCTGTCATCGCACTTGTCCTCTCACACCTCTGCTTACACGCACTCCAGAAGAAGAAGAAGCGGGCAGGCGACAGGCTTTAATGAAGATTTCCCCACAAGAAACACCCTTCAGCTAACCTTCACCACCGAGATTTGTATCGAACACACATTTGCCTGTATTGGGTTTCCTTTTCAGTTTCGAACTTACTGCCGCTAGGACTTCCGCTCCCGGCTCACCTGGCTCACCTAATTAGCACTCGCTCTCACACATACGTAAGAGTTCTTGCTTCGCTGGTGTGAGTGGTCGTGCCCAAAGTGATGACGTACCAACCTTTTGGAGCGACCAAACAACCGGCTTGACTTTGGATACCTGTAGTGCAACCTAAGAGCGAGTTAGAGGCCGGAGAAAGATAAAGAGAATGAGACAGAGGAAGAGAGTGGAGACAGTTAAATGATTGCGTGAGTTTGTAGAATTCACGAGGGCAGGTAGTAAAACAACAAAACACGTTCCATTCAATGCACCCGTTTTGGGAAGCAACCAGGGCCGGATCAAAGTGGATTGGGGGGAATTATAAATAAAATATAGATATAAATTCGAATACTGTTTATAATAAAAAATTAACTGAAATCATTAATAGAAATGATTTAGATTAGTAAATTGCAGCATAAGCTGTAATAAGAACAATCAGAATATTAATATAAAAAATATTTAAGATTTACCGTTTTTCCAAATATTTGCGTTTACTTCTGGTTTTGAAAAATTGAATTATTTTAAAATTTCGGAAGTCTATACATTAGGACGTAATTGGAAATTGGAATAAATCTGCATACATTTTAAAATATTTAAAAAATGGAATGTAAAGCAAATGTTAAGTGTTGTGTAAGTTAGTTTATTCCGCTTTATTAACCACAAACTCCAATTTATATTTTTAGCTGCTGGACATGCTTAAGTTTTATACCCGCTTCGAGATCAATGACGTCACCGGCAGTTCGCTCACGGATCATGACATGACCCAGCTGCACTACAAGAAGATCACCTCGCTGCAGCGTGCAGTGTTCGCCAAGTTCCCGAGCCTCCGGGTGTTCGCTCTCTCTAATGTGGCCACGGTGGACAATCGGGAGTCGCTGGAGCGGCACTTTGGTGGCCTGGACGGCGATGGGCTTCGTCAGATTGCCACTTTTCTGAACCTCGTGCCGGAGGAGATGGTGGAATCCTTGGAGTGGCACCGCCTGGATGAGCAGTTCTTGCGCGAGCTGTTAATCACGCGTCACGAGCGACGCTGCTCCCAGCTGGAGGCTCTCAACGAGATGCCCCTGTATCCCACGGAGCAGATAATCTGGGACGAGAACGTGGTGCCCTCGGAGTACTACACTGGTGAGAGCTGCCTGGCGTTGCCCAAGCTGAACCTGCAGTTCCTAACCCTCCACGACTACCTGCTGCGCAACTTTAACCTCTTCCGCTTGGAGTCCACCTACGAAATCCGGCAGGACATAGAGGACGCTGTGAGCCGGATGCTGCCGTGGCAGTCCGAAGACGGTGATGTTGTCTTCGGAGGCTGGGCCAGAATGGCCCTGCCCGTTGCCAGTTTCGCGGTGGTGGAGGTAGCCAAGCCGCATCTCGGCGAGAAGAAGCCCTCGCGAGTGCGTGCTGACGTGGGTGTGACACTGTCCGTGCGAAGGGAGATCAAGGAGGAGTGGGAGAACCTGCGGAAGCACGACGTCTGCTTCCTCATTACCGTGAAGCCAACGCAACCGTATGGCACCAAGTACAACCACCGAGAACCCTTCATTCCCCAGGTGGGCTTGGTCAGTGTCCGCGGATGCGAGGTGGAGGGCATGCTGGATGCCAACGGGCGGGTCATAGAGGACGGCCCGGAGCCAAGGCCCCAGCTGCCAGGGGAGCAGCGTTGCTATCGCGTGTGGCTGGACTCGAATCAGTATCGCCAGGACATGGACGATCTGCAGGAGGTAAGTTTCTTTTAACCAAGGGATTTAAAGGGAATCTTCATGGAATACCTTTCCATTTCAGGGTGCCGACGACGTCTACGAAAGCTTCAATATCCTGATGCGTCGAAAGCCCAAGGAGAACAACTTTAAGGCCGTGCTGGAGACCATTCGCCACTTGATGAACACCGAGTGCGTGGTGCCGCCCTGGCTGCACGACATCCTACTCGGATATGGTGACCCCGCGGCCGCTCATTACTCGAACATGTCTAACCAGGAGCGCAGTCTGGAATTCAACGATACATTCCTGGACTATAGCCATCTGGTGGCTAGTTTCCCCACGTACACCATGAAGTGTGACCTGCCAGAGGAGAGTCGCCTGCCGCCCTATCGCCTGATCTTTGAGGATGTGCCTAACCATAAGGAAAGCGATGACGAGGAAAGGGATGAGAAGGTGGAGAGGCAGGAGCTGACCAAGTCCATTGTGGTGCAGCCCTACAAGTACGAGGCCAGGGGACCCTATCCTAGCGATAAGCCCAAGCAGTGAGTAATCTTCAGCTCATCTTTATTTAACTCTAAAATAATTTATTTTCTATTTTGTTTCTGCCCAGAAATTCCATACGCTTTACGCCCACACAAGTGGAAGCCATAAGGGCGGGTATGCAGCCAGGTTTGACACTGGTGGTGGGTCCTCCCGGTACCGGTAAGACCGATGTGGCTGTCCAGATCATCTCGAATATCTACCACAACCACCCCAGCCAACGCACCCTGATCGTGACCCACTCCAATCAGGCTCTAAATCAGCTTTTCGAGAAGATCATGGCTTTGGACATCGATGAGCGGCATCTGTTGCGTCTGGGTCACGGTGAAGAGGCTTTAGAGACCGAGAAGGATTACAGTCGCTATGGAAGGGTCAACTATGTGCTGGCCAAGCGCATGGATTTGCTCAGCCAAGTGCAGCGGCTGCAGGAGGCACTGGGCGTGAGCGGTGACAATGCGTACACCTGCGAGACGGCTGGCTACTTTTACCTTTACAACGTGATGGCGCGTTGGGAGAAGTTCCAGAGCCAAATGAGTGTGCACAGGAAGGAGGAGGTGGATGTTGAGAAGCTGAGATCGATGTTTGAGAAGGAGTTTCCTTTCGGCAAATTCTTTGCAGATGCCCCACAACCCCTGTTTAAGGGTGAAAGTTTTGAGGAGCTCTTGGATACAGCCAGCTCCAACTTCCGGTACATCTCGGACATCTTCACCGAGCTAGAGGAGTTCCGCGCCTTTGAACTGTTGCGAACGGGATTGGATCGCTCCAAATACCTGTTGGTGAAGGAGGCCAAGATCATTGCCATGACCTGTACGCACGCTGCGCTCAAGCGCAAGGAGTTGGTTAATCTCGGCTTCCGATACGACAACATTCTCATGGAGGAGTCCGCCCAGATCCTGGAGATCGAGACGTTCATTCCGCTGCTGCTGCAGAATCCGCTGGACGGCCTGAATCGCCTGAAGCGCTGGATCATGATCGGAGATCATCACCAGCTGCCGCCTGTGATTAAGAACATGGCCTTCCAGAAGTACTCAAACATGGAGCAGAGTTTGTTCACGCGCCTGGTGCGCCTCGGAGTACCCACAGTCGACCTGGATGGACAGGGTCGAGCCCGTGCCAGCATCTGCTCGCTGTACAAGTGGCGCTACAAAAAGCTCGAGGACCTGGAGCATATCCTAGAACGGGATGAGTACAAGAAGGCCAATGCGGGCTTCGCCTACGACTATCAACTGATCAATGTGGAGGACTTTAAGGGTGTGGGCGAAAGCGAACCCAATCCCTACTTCTATCAGGTATGTACCAATCCTATTTTGAAGCTTAGAGCAGTCACTACATTTTCCTTCCATAGAACCTGGCTGAAGCCGAGTACATAGTGGCCACGTACACGTACATGCGCCTTCAGGGCTATCCCGCCGCGAAGATCTCGATACTGACTACTTACAACGGACAGAAGCATCTGATCCGCGATGTGATTAACGCCCGGTGTGGCAACAATCCGCTGATCGGCTGGCCGCACAAGATCACCACCGTGGACAAGTATCAGGGTCAGCAGAACGATTATATTCTCATTTCTCTGGTTCGCACCAAGGCGGTGGGACATCTGCGGGATGTGCGACGTCTGGTGGTGGCCATGAGTCGTGCTCGACTTGGTTTATATGTGTTTGGCAGAGTTTCCCTATTCAAGAATTGCCTGGAACTTCAAAAGACTTTTAAACTGGTAAGTTTAAAGCAGTCAAATAATAATAAAGTTCAGAAATACTTAATCCCACTTTCCTTCAGCTTACGCAGCGACCGCTGAAGCTTAGCTTAGTGCCCGATGATATCTACCCAACGGATCGTTTGGCCAGCAGTGCGGTGGCCAGCGAAGCCATAAGAACTGTGGAGAATATGTCCGATATGGCGCAGTTTGTCTACGAACGGTATATGGCCAAAATGGAGGAGCTAAAGGGCACCCTGCCCACAGAGGAAGAGCTTCTGGCCATGCGCAACCAGCTGCCCCAGGAAGATGATGAAAACGCAGGTGCCGCGGCAGCAGAATCCGAGGAGCCACCGGAAAAGAGAGCAGCCACGGAGCAGGCGGTCTCGAAGAAGAAGACAGCAGAAGCCTTCAAGCCGACGCCCATTCTCAACGAGATCAGCGTCGAAGACGAAGAAATGAGCCAACGAGAACAAGTTGCGGAAGATGCAACCGAAAACCCCGCAGAAGAACCCACCCCAGTAGAGGAAATCTAGTTAAGTTGCTCCAATATTGTAATTTTAAAAAGTTCCAACAATCTTTAAGTGACAAATGCAAAACGCATATACCACCAAAATCTACAAATCTTGTCTCTACTTCTTGGGGGCGGTGATGCCCTCCAGCTGAGCCTTCAGCTGGGCGTTGGTCTTCTTCAAGAACGTGATCTCTTCGGTGAACTTTTTCTCCTCGGAGGCGCGCAACTCGGCATTGCGGCGCTCGGCCTGTTCCTGCTTTAGTTTCATGTCGGCAATGATTTCCTCCAGCGCTTCCTTATCCAGCTCGAGTGTCTTGACCCTATCACGGAGCATCTCCTTCTCCTCGTGGGCCTGCAAAGCCTTACGCATACCAAAGGCCACGGAGCTGCAGTAAAGCGTTTCGTAGGCCTCCATGGACATGGCGATTTCGTCACGGATGCGCAACAGCAAGAGGCCGCGTTCCGAGCAGTTTATGGTCACCTGACGGATGATCTCATCTGCAGGGGCAAGGCAGGGAGGGCTGGTGGTTAGTGGACAAGGAGCACGAGAGGAATAACTTACCAAAACACTGCGAGTAAAGCTCGCGACGCACAGGACAGATGCCTGTCTCGCGGGCCTGAGTCTGTTGCAGCCTGGTGTCCAGCATTTCCTGCAGATTGATCACATCTTGACGTGTGGCCGGAGTGCTAGACACAGACTGCTGCCACAGTTGGCCCTCTTCCTCCCAGCAGCGTGGCGGTAAAATTGAATTAAGGATCTCCTCGGTCTCCCGCTTGGTATCTAGCAAAGCGCCCGCAGTTTGGGGTCTTCTCATCTCAAGCTCCGTCAACGGAGCACCCTTCTTGTCCGGATGCTTGACCACCAGCACCGGATTGTTGTAGCGCACCAGGGTCTGGAACTGGCCCACACTGGTTATCTGTAGCTCCTCCATTTCAGCGGATTCTCTTCAAATTTATTAACACAAATACTATAAATACGAAGACGATCTAAACTCGTGTGTGCTTGGGGAGTTCGACAGGTTTGGCTTAACGATTTTGTTGATTAAAATATCGAAGGAAATGCCTGTGCTTGGAAAACTCCTTCCCATGGGGTGAGACTTTGTTTATTTTCCATGCGGCGGCTAGCAACCGTCCGGTTTCGGCGCTGGGCAACGGCTCAGCCAGTTGTTAATGGAAATGCCGCACTGACTACCAAATATGAACAAGTGGTTACATTTTCCCCAAAGTTTGGATTATCAAATATTTTCTGATACCAAAAACTCGGCTTTAATTATTCGTATAATATATTTAATGTAAATGCAATCATAAATGAGTTCCTGGCTCGCTGTCCGTGAGGTTATTTGAACAGGGGTCAATCAATCGTAACTTAGTTCGTTGCACATTTCCAATTCTCGCCAACTTAAAAAATACATGAACTTATGAGTTATGAGCAAGTTTGGCTAATTAAAACTAGGATCTAAGAACCTAAATGTTAACTAAACGTAATACGGAATTGGAAGAGCAAATAATTTAGTCTTTTCAGAGTGTTGCAACTTAACGAGCTAATATCGCGAAATTATTCGAGGGGACTAAACGTGTATGGGTGCAGATGCAGATGCTGATGCTGATTAGTAACTCTTACATATTCAATATCGATTCATTACGGCTAGAGACATTGTCAATATATAATAGTACATATATATTATTGTCATTATTTATGCGGGAGAATTTCCTCTATGGGTTCTTGTAGTTCTGTTGCTGTCCCTCTATCCTGGTTAGTTCTGAGCTCTAGATAAACGCTGGCTTACCAGATACAACTACGCTATGTATGTATATACGCTCTCGATATATATATAAGTGCTATGTACGTGCCTATATAATATGGTTAACGGCGAACTAAAAGATGCAACAGAACGGACCGCGGCAAGGGCTTGTCTACTACACATAATTTACATATCCTTTCGGGGATCGAGACTTAGATCAGCTCGGCCACGGCATCATCGCCATCCCGAATGGGGGCCTGGAACGTGGAGCCCGTGAACTCGTACAGCTGTAAAGGGATGTCATTATATCAATTCCTATTCTTAAAAGTTGAATTTCTGGCCACTCACCGATGGCGCTCTATTGTTGCGCAGCGTGGCATAGTCCGCAAACTCGTTCATGTGATGTGGATCGACGCGGGCGAGCAACAGACCGGCACCACCCACGCCACCGGCACTGGCGCCGCCGCCGCTGCGCATTGAACCACCTCCAGCACCAACGCCGCCGCCTCCAGTCAGTCGATTCTGGTTATTACGCGGCTGAATGGTGGCATAGGTGTTATCCACCGACTGGCCCACGTGATGGACCTGCTCCAGTGAGCTGCGATGGTGGTCGAGGTGGCCCGGCGTCTCCGAGTTGGAGATGTGATCGGGCTCCGAGAAGACTTGCATGGTCAACTCCTGCTCCTCGTACAGTTTCAGTTTTCTTTTGGGGAAAGAAGAGTTAAATTTTGTATGCTTTTCCTTAAAAATTAGCTTACTGCTCAATCCAAAGAGGATTCTCGGTGGTGTTAAGGTCCTCGATAATCTGTTTCTTGATCAGGGCCTCCTTGCGGCGGGTCTCTACGGGCACAGAGAGATTCCAGTGCTTCAGGCAGCAGCACAACACAATGAAACTTATGACGCCCACAAACAGGACAATGACCAGGGCCACCAGTCCCGCCACAGCTAGATCAAACTCGTCCTGGACAATGGCTATGTAGGCGGGCACCACATTCTCTATGGCAAAGCCGGCATAGTAATCCTGAAATCCAATTAAATTTTTACTTAAGGATAAGGTAAAAGCTTGTGTTTCAAGTATTTACCTTTAGATAATCGTAGTTCCTGTCGATATCCTTGAGTATCTCATCGACAGGTGCTATTTGCTGTGTCTGGGGATCCACAGCATGGAAATATAGGTCACACCAGTCCATACGGATGCGACCAATCGAGTCCAAATGGAAACGAATCTCGTCCACAATAATACGATGCTGGGTGGCATTGCGCAGCTCGGCTATAATCTCCTCTTGCTCCTGGTAAACCTCTTCCGGCGGTCGGGAGAGAATTACACGCACCAGCTGAGTGCCATCAAAGACCCAGATCTGGATGGATTTCAATTAAAATTATTGTTATTTCTTTAAAACTTTCCCCAAACTTACATTGACTTTGGTGCTGGCCGACCGCTGGGGCTGTTCCAGCTCACGGGCCACAATCTCGAGTTCGAAGCGATCCTGGTTATACTCGGCCATGATCGTGTTGGCCGTGATGCGGCCCTCCTGCGAGATGGCAAACGGACTCGGGACAATTGAGCCGGTGGCCTTGCTGGCCCCGAATTTGTACAGGTTTGAGGCAACGATCATGAACTCGATCTTGGCATTCTTGCCCTGATCCGCATCAGTGGCATTAACCAGAGCAATGGCCGCACCCATCTTGGCGTTGGCATTAACTCCGGCATAGTAGATGGGTTTTTCAAAAACAGGAGGATTATCGTTTACATCCAGCACCGTGATGGCTACCTTTGCCACAGTGTTGTCCCGATTCAAGGTCTTGATGGAGAACGATGCGCGCTCCTCCTCAGAGATATGCAGATCCGCCTTGATGCTGGCCAGGATGTACAGCGTGTACACATCAGTTTGCTCACGGTCCAAGCTCTTGTTTGTGTAAATGTCACCTGTCAGCTTGTCCACATAGAAGGCTCCGTCCTCGTTGCCCAAAAGCATGTAGTAAAAGATATCGCGATTGTGTTTACTCCTCGAGGCAGCCTGAATATGACCGATCTTCACATCTCGGCCGCTGTTTTCATTAATGGACACCTTGTACGGATTAGATGCATCTGGGAACTCTGGACGGTTCTCGTTGGCATCCACAATACTGACGGTGAGCAGGCGCAGGGATTCAAAAGGCGGATTGCCGGCATCGCGGGCCACCAGGATGATGTCGTAGCTATTGGGAGAAATCGAAGATTATTAAAAGATTCTTCAAGACTTTGTAAATACACTTACTTGGCACGATTCTTGCGATTTAGCAGAGTTTTAGCGCGCAGCTCCCCCGTCAACTCATCGATCTTGAACTCCGCTGTTTGCTGCTCATTCCTGTTGTTCACCTGAAGGTGATAGCTGATCTTTCCATTCTCCTCCGTATCATTGTCCATAGCCTTGACGGTGAGCAGAAGGTAGTCCGGCTGGACAATATCGCCGGGAATCTCAATGGTGGCATTGGACAGAGCGGGTATGATAAACTCCGGCTTGTGACGGTTCACCTTTAGCACCGTGATGATCGCTCTGGCTGTGCTTTCCATAGTGCCAGATCCCTGGGTGTCGCGTGCCGAGATTGTCAGATCGTAGACACCATGCTTTCCGGTCAAACTCTGCGCTGGATACACTATGCCAGACTGGGCATCGAGCTTAAAGAGAGCCAGTTCATTCCCACCGGTGATAATGTAACGAACGTCGCCATAAAGGCCCTCATCCTGGTCGATGGCCTGCACTTGGAGCAGGGCAGCGGGCGGCTGATAGGCGGCGTTCTCCGCTACCGTGGAGTTGTAGACATCTCGCGTAAAAACGGGTGCATTATCATTCACATCGAGAATGTTGATGTGGATCTAAGAGAGGGGAAACATTTAATGTATAATTTATAAGGTTAGGTAGTTTTCAGGTCAACGAACTCACCGTTGCAGTGGCAGATTTCTGGACAGTTGCAGGAGCCTTGTCCTGGGCCACAACCGATAGCGTTAGCTCCTTGATCTGCTCGCGATCAAGTATGGAGGCATTGGCCACCATCACGTTGCCCGTGTAGGCATCGATGCTAAAGTACTTGTTGTTCTCCCCAATCAGAGTGTATGTGATCTCCCCAAAGACGCCAACGTCGCCATCCCTGGCCTCCACCTTGCCAGCGACAGTGCCTCGCGGTGAGTTCTCCGTGACATTGAAATAGTAATCGGATTGGGTGAACTTTGGCTCGTTGTCGTTCAGGTTAATGATGTCCACCACCACGTCCGCGGTGGCTGTCAGGGCAGGTACACCCGTATCGCTGACGGTGGCCAGGAACTTGACCTCCTTGACGGCCTCGTAGTCGAGCCGGGCAATGGTGTAGATCACTCCGCTGGTCTGGTTGATGTCAAAGTACTCATTCGGACTGATGTTGAACTCCCCAATGCTGGAGTCCTCATCGGTGGCCTGGAGAGTGGTCAGAACTGTGCCCACCGGTTGCTCCTCCACCATTTGCAGCTTTATCTGCGGCTGTTCCACACTCCAAGGGGCATTGAAACGCTGCGAAAGAAGATTAGATTTCGATTAGTTTGGCCTTTGAAAACAGAGTCAAAATTTCGTTAAATTTTAAGGGGAAATAAAGTTGGAAGAATAAGCCGGAATGCTGCCCAACTCCAAGGTTAAGGTCCTCTTTATGAATGTATTTTTCATACTCTTCAGTGCCACCAACTTGAATGTGTATCAGCTATACAGCGATCTAAAGAACGTCAAGGTTCAGGTGGATAACTCCACGCAGGAGCTGTGGATAAGGGAGATCTTTATCTTTCTCATCTGTGGCCTCATCGTGGTGCGCTTTCTCCTGTGCTTCGTCGGCCTGGCCTCCAGAGTTGTGGCCACGTAAGTGTCGCACTCACCCTCAGGGGGTTATTTATTGCTTAAACTTGATTCCCTTTTAGCTATCCGATTATAACCAACTCTCAGGCTGAGCTCCTAATGCCCAGCATTATTGTGCAGGCCATTGAAAATGTCATTCTAAACCTTTACGAGATCATTTTGGGCTATTGCAGCTTGTGCTATCTGTACCCTGAAAGCACGGCCGTTTTTGTCATATTTCTCTTCAAGATGCTGTTAAAGATTGCCTGCAGCATTGCCGTTTTGTATGTTAACCAATGTAGGAACTCTTCATTGGAGAAGTTTAACATTGGTCACCTTTTCCCTAGGAATATCTACTCGGACCAGCACAACGCTTTGGCCAGTATGGTCTCCTTCACCGAGGAATCAAGCAGCGTGGGACCAGACAGCGTGGATGAAATTGTGCTGGCAAATCAAAACTTGTTTTAAATTACTATCAATTGAGGCTTCAGTTATCAGAGCTTCTTGTTATCCTGGTTTATGGGAAGTAAAACAATAGTTATTACAATTTACTTACCGGTGGTATCTTGTTAACATCGATAATCTGAATAATCAGCAAACCGCGACCCTAAAAAGTCAAATTCATTTACATTCCTAAATCTTATAGCTTCAAAATAAATTCCTCACCTGCTGGACATTGGGAGCTGTGCTGTCCGTGACCAGGACATTGATTCTCATCACAGCAAACAGATTGCGATCCAAGTTCTTGTTGACCGTCACCTTGCCGTTCCTCGAAATGGCAAAGTACTCCTTAAACTGATCGTTGTGCGGCAGTTCCTTGCCCTCCTTGTCGATGGCCGTGATGTCATCGGTGGCCGCAAACTCCAGGGCATTGTGACTGGCCACATCCGGATCCAAGGCGATGAGAGTATAAACCAGCTGGCCAGGCGGAGCATCCGCTCGCACCTCGGCGTGCTGAGTGGCCGGCACGAAGTAGGGATCCTTATCGTTGCTGTTCTGCACATTAATGGTCAGAGTGGCGGTGCCCGTGAGACTGGGTGTACCCAGGTCGGAGGCCTGCACCTGCAGTTGGTAGGTGTTGCGGCGATCAAAGTCCAGTTTCCGGGAGACAAACACCTCGCCGGTGCGCTCGTCAATGCCAAAATCATCGAAGCTCCCCTGCTGTATGCGGTAGCGGAGTTCGGCATTCTTCCCGGTGTCCAGATCGCTGGCATGCACCCGCTCCACACTCGTGCCAATCTCCGAGTTCTCCTCCACGACAGCACTGTAGCTCTGCTGCTCAAAGCTGGGCACATGGTTATTGACATCCCGCACTGTGATGTTCACCCCACAGCTGGCGGTAAAGAGTCCGTCGTTGGCCTCCACCACAAAGATGAGCTGATCGCTCTTCAGATTGGTCACATCGAGGCTAGCATTGGGACGAATGCTAATCTGACCGCTCTCCCGATCGATGTCGAAGATGCCCTCCACCTGCTCGGAGCCTCGGATTCTGTAGCTAATGCTGGACATGGTATCCGCATCTCGGGCCTTGACAATCAGCGGGGAGTCAAAGACCACAGCACCCTCGTCCACGCTGGCCCGGTACAGAGGACTCTCGCACACAGGCGGCGAGTCGTTGGCATCCGTCACGGAGATCCGAAGGGAGACCACAGATGCCGAGCCGCGTCCATTGTCGTCGGTGGCCTGTTGGGATATTGTTTATTATTATAAGTTTAAACTAATAAATATGCTAAAATATTATTTCTTTACAATCTTTCCCTCTGGATTATTCTTAGAGTAGATTTTGGAAATTGCTAAAGCCTTGAATTTTAATGTCCTCGAGTTTTTTTGTTAGCCACGTGTTTACCAAGGTTCCTGCCGCATTAGCACTTTTCCCACACGAACTCCCCCAGCGGGTTACGCATATAAAATCATTCCCACAAGCCGCCCACGAAGATTGAGACAGTCACTCACCTTGTATGACAAGAAGTACGTGGTCTCCGATTCGTAGTCCAGACACGTCTGCGGTGCCTTGTCGTCATTAGCAGTCGCTGCGGGAACTCCAGGTGGCAATGCAGCTGGAGCTGAAACTGGAGATGCCGGTACTGGTACTGGCAGTCGCTCCTCCTCTGGCGCCTGAGTGACTAATGTGTACTGGACGGTCGGCTCGGTGCCAATCTCTCGGGGAACGGCCGCCTCCATGGAGAGCATTTCCAGGTGACCCTCCTCCCCCTCCTCATCCTCGTTCTCGTTGTTCTCATCCCCGTGCAGATCACGTCTCTCGCGCCTGTTGCTCTCGCCCTCGCCATGACAATTGGCCAGGCTAATGACACCTGTCTGCTCGTTGACATGGAAAAGTTCCGCCCCGGTGCCGGATAGGCTGTAGCGAATGCCGGCGTCCCCGTAGCTGCCAGAGTCCACATCCCGGGCCGTAATGGTGGCTATATACTGACCCGGAAGTGCCGCCTCTGAGACGGACGCCGAATAGCTCTCCTGCTCAAACACGGGCTTGTTGTCGTTGGCATCCAGTACGGTCACCGTAATCGTGGCCGTCGAGGAGAGCTTTGGATTCGTGTCCGTCTCCTCGGCCACCACCAGCACAATGAATTTACGCTGGTTGGGATTCTCATAGTCCAGAGTGCCGTTGGCCACGCGAATGTTGACCTGCGAGTAGCCTGTGACCAGTTTGGGTTCCACATCGAATACCCCCGAGACGTCGTCCAGACGCAGGGCGAACTTGGAGTTCATGCCCACATCAGCATCGCTGACGCTCATGTCCAGGGCGAGCGGAGTGCCGGGCGGTGTATTCTCCAGCAGGGACACGGAGTACTCCTTACGATTGAACACTGGCGGGGAGTCGTTCACATCTCGTATGGTCACCGTTGCCTTGGCCGTGGCACTCGTGAGCGGCTCGTCGCTGGGCACTCCGTTCACAAGCTCACGAGCTCGAATCACCAGTGAGATGATGCCTGTGGAATCCTCCAGAGCTTCGCGATCTAACGGTTTGGCGGTGCGTAGTTCTCCGGACTGAGAGTCCAGCAGGAAGTAGTCGTTGGGATCTATGAATGAGAGAGAAAAAGTGGTTTAAGTTAAGTTAAGATTTATCGTATCAAAATTTAAAAAATTAGATCAAAGGCAGACTCACTTGTCAAAAGATCGTAGACAATCTTTCTCGGCTCGCCCGTATCACCATCTCTGGCATGTACAGTGAGTACCAAGGTATTAATGGGACTATCCTCATCGATCACTGTGGACAGAGATCCCTGAAAGACGGGCGGCTTGTCCTGTACATCCTTCACCCTGGCCTCAAATGTGGTCTGGGTCTTGTGCGGTCCATCGGTGGCTTCGATCTGGAAGTGGTACACCATCCGCTGATTGTAGTTAAGGGTGTCGTTCAGCACCACCGCAGCTTCCAGGACAGTGGCCTCTCGCTTGATCACATGCAGTCGAAATCTGTGTGAGATTCTTGAATGATTACTTATTCTTTCAGATATTTTTTAAGGGCAAACTTACTTGCTGCAGGCCTCAGGACTTTGCTGTTGGGGCAAGCACTTCAGATCGAGACTCTCGCCAACTATATCCCGATCTTTGACGAGAATCTTATCAAATATGGTGGTGCCCACCTTGGCATCTTCATTAACATCTGTCTCATAGGGAGTCTAATGATGAATATAACAAGAAATATATAAATAAATCAAAGAAAAATCATGATGCTATCATAACTCACATTCTGAAACTCTGGAGGATTGTCGTTCAGATCGAGTATGATGAAGGTTATTGGTACTTCCACCACATTATCCCGCTCCGACTCTCCCTCGGGATCCACACGATCTCTGATCGAGACCAAAAACTTTAGGCTGTCCTTCTCCTCACGATCTAGGGGCTTTATCAAGGTAATGTTGCCAGACACGGGATCAACGCTGAAATGATCAGCTCCTATGGCACCATAGGTCACGGGACTGCCCTCCGGATCATAAGCCTCTAGCCGGAAAACCACTGTGCCCACAGTCACGTTCTCGTACAGGATGATATTGTTTAGGGTTTGGGTAAACACGGGCGGCAGATTTGTCTCTCCTGGTTTTAGGGAGAAAAGCGATTCAAAAAACCTGAATTCATGGAAATTGTCTTAAACTCACCATTAGCCAGGCCCACGGCTAAAAGGATCATCAGTAAGCCCAGGGAAAGGAGCTTCATTTTTGGGCCTGCAAAGAAACAAACAAAATAAGAATAAAGTGTTTGTTTGATTTTGTGTCAAGGGTCCAAAGTGAGACCCCAATAAGCTTAAGACAACAGATTTGATGAAAGACAATTTGAAGACACAAATATTAAAGATTTAAGTTGGTTTTATAACGAAGATTTTGATGCTCTTCTTGAGTATTCTTACAACTTCTTACAAAAGAGATTTCAATGGATATTATACCCAATTATTATTATCACATGTATTCCCAAATTTAAATTCTTTAAATGTTTTTGAACACAAGTCAATAAAAGTAACTCCATAAGAGTATATTAAACTCCTGTTATAGCAATTTAGCATGTATGCATATTATTTTTTGTGATTTTTTTTTCGGCTTCATGTTTGTTTTGTTCTTTGTTTTCGTCATTTGTCGCGCGTAAACAAACAATAAAGATAAATTAAATTTCATTTTGTGCTGAAAATTCAATTAGCTGACAATGCACACGGTCGGGGCAGTGAGAGCGTGACAACGATGATGATGAGGACGATGGTGATGGAGGAGCTGCTGATGATGATGGCTATAACAACATAACGATGTTGATGACAAGCAACAACAACAGCGGCAACAACGGCACAACAAAAAGCAGCAACAAGCAACATTGTGGCAAATTGTGCACTTTAACTGCGGGTGGATGAAATGAGAAACGAAGGTTGGGGGGCAGAGTTCCCAGCCGGGGAATCGCCCGAAGGCGCCAACATTCCTGTTGCGTCCATCCAATTGTCCGTTTGCCCGGCACGCACCACCCAAACCCAGCCAAAGCCGAGGATGACCATGCGGGTGCTGAAGGTGGGCGGCATTGGGTAGGGGAAGGACTCTCTGGTCCAGAGGCGTACATATCCTGGCAGCCAGCAGCAGCAGCAGGGGTCAGCCGAGGAATGACCACACAAAACGGCCGAAGGGACAACACAACACTCAGCAAAAAGCGTACAATATGTGCAATTATAAGTACTCAATAAATAAAGGATATAAAAACAGGAAATTAACTAAATATGTTAGTAGAAATAAGAAGCGATATAGATTTCACACTCTTCATTCAGGTTTGACTCATTTCAGAGTGCATTGGCGATAATTATGTTTAATTTTATATTTATTTTTAAAATTATATTTAAAATTGCTTCGCTAAAGAGATCTTCAAAGCCTCGCAAACGATCCTTTTTTGAGTTAGCGAAACTTCCTCTTTTACTGAGTGACTTATGACTCACTTTTGGATCTCAAAAAATAGTAGTAATTGTTTAAGTTCTAAATTGAATTATCTAATCAAACAGCTACGAATGTAGTTAAAAAAATATTATTAATTTATGCAAATTTAATTTTAAAATATGGCTTAAAATTTCTTTTCTTTCTGAAATGTTTCAAGTTTTCCAAGTGCATAAGCAGCGGGCTATATGAGCGTGAACCCAAAACCAGGCAGAGAGCCAATTAGTTATGCATAAAAGCTCGACTAAATATTTTCAGTTTGGGCCATGTTTTGTGTGGGTTTATTTGCTAACAACACTGGCCAGGAGCCTAAATGGGCACAAGCACAAACGTGCCCTTATATGTACCCAGGCAAGCCCAAGGATGTGTTTGTCTGTCTGTCTCTCTGTCTGGAGTTGGGTCCATAAATTCACCTAAGAGCGCTTCCCAGTCGCCAGGACTAACCATAAACTGAACATTTTAGGGTTAAGCGGGTTGTTGTCGAGGCTGCTCGAGGTTTGGACTTAAACTTGCTTGAATCTCCCCTTGTCACGAAACTGGGATCCAACCCCTAATCTCCAACGGAGGTTAAAAGTTTACGTAGGAGCTGGAATGCTCTGAAAAACTAACTAACTGGTGCATCCTATATATAAAGTTTTAGTTGAGTTTTTTGGGAAATAGCTAATTATTAAACAATGAGAAATTTACCTTTCATAAAAAAATGCAAATTACACATATTTTAATTCTATTAAAATTCATATTTTAAATATGTAAATGCAAGAATAAATCAGGGCAATCATGCAAACTATTTTAATTTGCCACATTAAATGTTCAAACAGAGCTGCCTTGTTGCTTAATTTACCGTATCCTAAATTTCAATATAAATTCAATTTCATATTCAACTAGTTGCCACCGCAAAAGCGCACACCATGTCCTTTATCCTTTATGGGTTTCACTCCTTTCCATTGATATTGCTGTGCTGACACGGGTGGCATAGGATTTCGTTGATTACAACTAAACAGTGCAAATTTATGGATATCTAAATCATGTTACCTCCCCAAAACTGAATAGTAGCCATTGTGCGATAATCTAGGGGGATTATGAGCTCGGAGCCAGAGTCCAGGACTCCGCCATTGTCTCCACGTGAGTCAGGAACTAATGACTGTCGCAATGACAGTTCAGACTGCAGGACATTAACTTGCTACGTAAATAAGTCCCCCAGCTTCCCTGGTTTGTGTATGTGTGTGTGCATGAAATTGGGGCAATATCCAAGGCGAAATAATTGCCAAGCATTTCATCACCCTTTCATGCTTGAAATGCAATCAAATATACAAGCTGGGCGTTTTGTAAATATACATTTATTTGCAAATATCTCAGGATGCATTTTCATCATCTTGGCAACATATATATATGTATGCATATATAGTTAACGCCTGGAGGATTTACATTATTCGAACAAGCAAAGGAGAATCTATTAAAGGTCTTTAAAGGCATATGGAAAGTTTAAATATATATTTAAAGTCTGCGTATATTTGAAAAGGAAAGTGAAAATGATGAAAGGATACCACTCTTTATTTTGTAAATCCTACGTTTTTTGAATGCATTAAATGTTTTCATTGACTGACTTAACGTGAATTTACAGCTTAATGCTCATCAAACACAAATTGCATGGTTTCCATTGCGATTTCCATCATTTCCCGCAATTTTCTGGCTCCACTGAGCCCAAAGGACTCACATCTTTCCCCCGGCACGCCGCTAATAGCCCACAATCTCCTGGCAATACATTTTTGGTTATATTCCAGCCGGAACTCTGGCGCTGTGTCAATATTATATCACGGCCATTAAGGATCAACCCGCACTCGCACTCGCACAGCCACATGCCAAAATATATACGCACACACGCTCGCTGGGGCATAACCAATATCAATCATACAGTAAATTTATATTTTGCGTATTTTTCTTTTCATGTTTGTCAATCCGAAGCCGAAACAGAGGAGGGATTCGCCCAAATCCCCGGCCAACCTGTTGATGATGATTCAAGCCTTTCCAAAAGGTGGCTGCCACAAGCCCTCCCCCCGGGTTAGGTCGTTTGCCACTCCATCCTTCTCCACTCTCTGCTTGCCTCCTTTGTGACCATAAAAAGCCATGTGTACCTCGAGTCAAATTTACCTTTTACTTCGAAGCCAGCCGGTGCAGAGTGCTCAGCAAACTGCTTTGGCAATCCTTCAAGGAGATTGCCTTCTCTTTACCATCCCTCGCTTTGTTTACATCCTTTTTTCTGAGCCACGTCAAACATAATAAATCATATTTATTTAAAATACATTTTGTATGGCCTTGGTCTGTCCTGGGAGCGGCAATAATAATTGAATTAGGTGCGCTCCAAGGGACACCCCTCATCCGATTACGACTAATGCCTAAAACTTGTTTTCTCCCTCGACTGTTGCGCGGTTTTTGGCCACTAATCCCGGCAATCCGACTACGACTGCGACTGTGACTCCGACTCTGGCTCTGGATCTGACTG
Source organism: Drosophila watanabei (assembly GCA_008042575.1). Taxonomy (NCBI): domain Eukaryota; kingdom Metazoa; phylum Arthropoda; class Insecta; order Diptera; family Drosophilidae; genus Drosophila; species Drosophila watanabei. The sequence goes on from VNJS01007363.1 coordinate 72,961, forward strand.
ACTGGCAAAACTTGACACTTGACTCTGCCGGATCCGTAACTTTTTCGCTTTGCTCGCGCTCTTTTTTTTTTGTTTTTGAAATGGGAAACAAACCAAGCACTTCGTCTGCTTGGGTGGATTTGGTTTGAAGAAAAAACTGATAAGAGTTCTGGGATCTTGGGCGGAATTGTTCCAGTAAGCCTTGGTTAAGTTTTTTGTTAACAAAATTATACGAAAATACAAAAATTTATATACATACACAGAGAAAATGTATTTTAAAGTTTATAATTTAGGAAAAAGTTTTAAAAATATCAAGGTATTGGAAATAAGTAATATATTTTTTGAGAAAAATGATGTCAAGGAAAGTGTTGTTTTTGGAGATCTTTCTATTCCTTCCATATAACTATATACATATATAATAAAATATAAAATATGTTTTATTTCTATTTTTATTACAAAAACCCCCAACTTGACCTTCAACCGGCTTAACAAAATTATTTAAAATTATTATATTATTTTAATGAAAATTACACAGTATTTTTTATAGAATAAATAAATACTATTAACTAAATGTAAGTTGAAGTAAAAAATCTAACCGTACAGAAATCACTAGAATTTCATTAAATCTTTATAAAAAGGTGTTCAAAATAGTGCTAAAAAAAGTAACATCATAACAAAAAACGATTTATATTTTTTGGTTTTTACAAAAATTTATTGAATATTTTTAGACACAGTTTTAAGGGTTTTAAAACTTAAGTGATTTATAGAGTATCCTACCAAACGCAGAATATTTTTCCAAATTCCGAAAATTTGTTAGTTTATATGATCATTATTATCACTAGTTGAATGTCAATATTATTATTATATCCGTCAATAATATATTTCTTAAATTTAAACTTTCTTTCAAGTGTATCCCATCAATGTTCCTCCTGCTCTCCATTGCTAACCCCTTTTATCTGATTTTTGCCCGTGCTGGCATAATAAAAATGTCAAACTCCTTATGCTGTCGCTTGTAATACATTTTATTCATAAAATGTGTGTGTTTTTTTTACGTTTTCTTTCAGTTTCTCCTCCCGCCGGAGCCTAGCTCTTCCAGGCATCTCCTTTCTGTGCGCTATCTATCTGCTTCTCTCTCTCCTCATCCACTCGGTGTTGTTAGGGGCTGATGATGATGATGATGATGATGATATCCAGGTAGGAACGGATAGGGGCATGGTTCACAAAGTGCTCCACTTAAGTATGCTATGTAAATCACCTGTGCGAGTGCGCGTCGTCTTTGGATGACAACAGTGGCGTCATTTTCTTTATGTCTTGCAGTTTGTTTGGCCCAAGGCGTCGCCTGTCGAAAAATAAAAAAAGTAAACGAAACATTTGCGAGCTATTCTATTTAAACGGCATTATCTTCAGTTGCCGCCCCGGCCTTATCTCACCTGCCTGAACCCTCCGAACCTACCTATTCCTTGAGCTCCTTGGAGATGCCTCCAACATTCTTTGCTCGCATTTAAATTGCTCTTTTTTATTTGCGCCTTCTGACCCCATTTTGGGGTGTTGGGGTGTCGGGGGTGGTGTTCCCTCTTAATTTATTCATAAGCCTGATGGGGCTGTGGGGGGTGTTCATGGCGCAACGTTCTACTTCTTGAGTGGGGCAACATCATTACTATTACTCATGCACGGCACACAAACCAGCACAAACACACACACACCTTGCCACGTGCGTGTGGCATCGTAACTCAAAGTTGTCGTGTCCGTGTTTGTTTAGGAACCATCCCATTCCCCTGCTCAAAAGTCAAAGTTTCCTTTTTTCTTTTGGTTTGTGTTTTTATTTCTTCCTTGTTTTTTTTTGCTAAGCAATTTTCACGTTTCACCTGCCTAGCTACCCCTCCCCAGCTTTCAAAAGTACCGATCCAAAACACCCATCGCTCAGCGTCCATCGCCCCTTCACAGTTTCACAGATTTTCGCTGTATAATTATGCCTAGTCCGGGTCTGGCACAATCCATATAAGCCACGAACAGGCCGTCACGAAAGCATAAACCTAAACAAAATTTACAGGACTACTTTTGATTGTAATGAAAATAAAGTTTTTGAGAAAGGCAGGATTTTTCTTAACTTAATTTCGATCACTATATAAATAGTTGCGACCCGAAAATACAGAACAGATAATTTTCAGTTAGATAAATTTTTGAAGTAATAAGTCTTGTAGGTTTAAAAAATATGTACTAAATATAATGTAGTATCCATTTAAAAAAATTATTATAATAAAAATAAGCGCAAGAATTATATAAGGTTTCAATCACTATATAAATAGTTGCTACCCGAAAATACGGAGCAGAACCATAAGCATAGATAATAAGTCTTGTTGATTCAAAAAATATGTTGTAAATATTATGTAGTATCCATTTAAAAGAATTTGTATAAATATAATAATAACAGTATGTTCAAGACTTTTATAAGGTCTATTAATATTTTTCATAAGCTGTTGTCATCTTTAGTTAAAAATGACTAATTAAACAAGAAAGGAAGCTAACTTCGGCACGCCGAAGTTTGTATACCCTTGCAGATTCCAATTGTATAAATTATAATCCATCCCAATATAATAAAATATGAATTACTTTCATATTCATACAATTTGTACAGTTTTACATTTTTTTTACATTTTTTCACATTTTTACATGTCAAGTAAAATTTAATTTTTTTCCACGCTTACCGATCGTTTGTATGGCAGCTATATGATATAGTCGTCCGATTCTTATGAAATTTACAGCAAAATTCTGAAAAAATATGAAATACTAGTATCTCAAAGTAGAACAAATTATGTTAAAAACTGACAAAGCTATAATTTTTTTTTTGAAAATTTCACAACCGTTCCTATGGCAGCTATATGATATAGTAGTCCGATTTTTATAAAATTAAATCTAAAAATCTGAAATCATATAGAAAGCTCATAACCGAGAGTTGATCAAGATATGTTAAAAAACAGTTAAGTTATAATTCTTTTCAACAAATTTACGGATCGGTTGTATGGCAGCTATATGATATAGTCGTCCGATCCGGCTCGTTCCGACTTATGTACGAGTTAGAGTATAAAGAAGACTATCTACAAAGTTTCATTAAGATAGCTTCAAAACTGAGGGACTAGTTCGCGTATAATCGGACAGACGGACAGACGGACAGACAGACAGACGGACAGACGGACAGACGGACGGACAGACGGACATGGCTAGATCGACTCGGCTGTTGATGCTGATCAAGAATATATATACTTTATAGGGTCGGAGATGACTCCTTCACTGCGTTGCAAACTTCTGACTGAAATTATAATACCCTGCAAGGGTATAAAAATGATTTCAAAGTTTTATAGCCTTGTAGAAATCAATCAAAATGAGTAGAAGCCAAAATGACATCATGGGTAATTATATATTTATATAATACATTTTACTAATCACATCATCGACTTGTTTTTTATACAACCTACATCCTCCACACTTGCATTATAAAAGAATAAAAATCTTTAAAAAAATACTCTACAATTTGTATTTTCCTATCCATCCTAAAAATTCCAAACTGTCATTATGGTTACGTCAGGCATTGTCTTTATGCGAGACTTTCTCATTTCGTATTCAAAACACTTGTGACAGTTTAACAAATTTGGAATTTAAATTGCACTTGCACTTAACTAAGTCGGAGGAGGGGAAAGCTGGAGCTCGAGTGTGTCACCTGTTGGGGGCTAGGCCACAATCACATGTCCTTACACACGTACAACAGTGCGGTGTGTGGTGTGTGTTTGTCTAAAATAAATCTGTTGCCTTAATCGTTATCGTAGCGGAGGCTGGGTTGGTTTTTATTATGAGAGCAAGTCGCTTAATTTTCACAATCCTCCGCAATTATAAAAGACAAGTGGGATGAGTAAAAAAAGGATGGGTGCAAACGTGCCACATCCGCATCCTTATTCACCTCCCCGCCGTTGGAAACTTTTGGGTCTTAAGGAATAAAGCCAGAAAGCAAGCGAGTTCGAGTTCGAGTTATTATCAAGTTTCTCCTTCAGCTGTTTGCCTTGGCGCTTTTGCCGAGCTTGCTGGTTTTCTTTTTCTTCATCTTTACTTTTTTTTCGGGAGGATTACCATTGTTGTTTTTCCCACGAGTATTAAGTGGCAGGCAGTCCCAGCCCCAAGGACAGGTGGGAACTGGGCGAGCTGCCGGCGAAACTCGAACTTAAAATTACGGCTCTGAAATGAAATTAAAATGGTTCTACGTTTTCGTTTTCGCTCTCGTTTTTTTTGGCGCGCGGTAGTTTGTTATTGTCTGTCTGCATATTGAGGAACGTTAAACAGTTCGCCCGAAGACCCATCCCATCCGCCCACTTGGCCAAGTTTAAATTGGTTTTATGTTAAAGCCAAATGAGTACAGCTCGAGGCCCGAGTCCAGGAGTCCGGGCTGGATCGCATCTCTCTCTTCACAGCCAGCCAGCACGAGTCCTTCGTTTTCCAGTTGAGCATCAGGAAATGAAATTTCTTGCGAATTCCTCTTCCTTTTTATTTTTTTTTTGTTGCTGTTGCCTCCCTTTTTGTTCTCCTGTGGACCCGGGTTTGGGTCGGACCCGAAGTCGGATGCCGGGAAAGTGCTGTCGAGAGGCAGATTTTCCAGCACTCTTGACGAGCGGCCGCTCAAGGAGTTTGACTGCTTGTCAAACACAGCCAAATGTTTTGATATATTTCATACACTTGACAATCAGCTTCAGGGAATACTTCGGAGGGTGAGGGTGGGAAAATAAGGACGAGGGACGAGGGTATATGGCAAGATGAGAGCATTTCAAATAAATGACCCGTAATGTATTAGTTGGCCTGATCTTGAAGGGGACTACGGTTGGGGATTAACCCATGAAATATCATTTCAAGAATTTTATTTAATGGTATTATTATTATATAAAACGTAATATCGGAAATTTCATAATATATTCTAGTAAATATAAAAGGGAAATTGAATGAGTCAGTACAAGTTCTGTTGACAAATTAAATATTTAATTCGAATAAAATATGTACCCAATTTTAAGCCTAAATACCTATATTAAATTGAAAAATATATAACTTAGAAGGGATATAAATATGTATCTATATATATATATCTATATATATTTATATATCTATTAATTATAAGGGTTTCATCGCATTACATTTATTTCTTTACCCAACAATAGTCTTGTCAGAATCACATTATAAACCATTCCCCAAGATATTCTTTCTTAACATTGTCAAGTTCTTAATGCACCCCAGTTGACACCAGTGGGTTAATTCTTTGTTTGTTTATTTACTTGTTTTGTGATGGCTTCTAATGCAGCGTGTTCTCCTACAACAAACAAAAAACGAAAATCCGCAATTTTTCTTTATTTTTGTGTATATTTATTCTAAACTCACTGTCCTCTAGAGGAGGTAGAAGCGTATAAAGGAGTGTGAGGATTTTCCTACTTCTGCTATGGGATTTTGTGTGCTCCATTCCTGGGCACTTTAGTAGCAATACCATTATCAGCAGCGCCAGTTCCCGCACAGCAAGGACAATAGCAACACAGGCAGCTTAACCCAGTGAAGCTCCAACGCTTTTGTCTCTGGATGCGCAGAAGCCAACCTGTTATAAAGCCAGCAACCAACAACCAAAATCAGAAGCACCGGAAACAACAACAACAACACCCAGAGGAACCTCGGAAAATGCATTATTGCAATGGATTTTGGTGAATTTAAGCGTAAATCAGGATATGCATACTTCTGATTAGAGTGTGTGAGAGCACAAACATTATAAGCCAGCTTAAAACCTAAGAAGCCATATATTCAAATCAATTGAAATTGAAGAATAAACAAAACATGATTAAGTACCAGCACAAACTAATATTTAATCGATTTATTTCGTAAGAGAAAGCTAATGAGTTATAATTACCATATCACAAGCAGTTTTCCCTATTCAAGTATAATCCTATTATACCCTCCCCTTGGAATTTTCTCGCCGCATCGATAATCGCCCGATTTCAGCTCAATTGCTGCTGGCCAGCTCGAAGCTCGACTGTTTCACATCGACTCACGCGCTTCAAGGGCCCATTCATTATGGCCCTTAAGCGGACCAATGCAACCGGAACGGGCCTAAAGGATTCTCTCCTTGCTGCCAGCACTGTGAACCAGGAAGGATATAAGCATAGACATTATAATATAATACCAGGGCATTTGACTCCTCCTCGACCCATCATCTCATTTTCTGCCTGAATTTGAAGTGAAGGGGAAGCAGGAGCAGAAGCAGGAGCAGGGGCAGGAGCCGCTCCAAGGCACGTTCCAAGAGGAAGCACTTAAAATATCTGCGCACGCATGACTGATGATGACTACTTAGGGCATGGCAGGATTTTCCACAGCTCCCATTCTCCCATTGGCTTGCACAGGTGAGAGCAAAAGCCGATAAGTATTTTATATTTTATGCCTTGTGCCCTGCCATCGGTTTTTGTTTGCAGTACGTGCCCCAAATGCCACCCACATAATTACAAGGCACAAGGCCCCTTACAACTTTTCACTCCTCACACTGAAATTATGGACCGAACGAACATCGAGTGGCAAACATCAAACATTGCATTACACAAACGGCCGAAAGACATCAGTGCCTGATTGCCCCTAATGCGGCTGAAATGGCAAATGCAAACATGCCCCAACAGACAACAGACATGCCAGGCCACATAATGTAAGTATAAATTATATATTTACAGCCGATTGGCAAGTGTGTGTATATATGTATGACTGCCATTGACTGCAGTTCAATTATGTCTGATAACGGAGGGGTAATTATCATGCCAACACATACAAAGAAATTAATGAAGATGTGGGCCATACATACATACTAAGTGTAGCCTTAATGGAACATAAATATAATTAAATCGGTTCATGACACCGGTTACAACTATTAGGCGCGACCCCTGGACAATTACTAGGCCAGATTGATTGATATTAGCAAAAATGTGTGTTTGACCTTAATTTTAGTTGGAATTAAGAAGATAGGTTAACAGGTAATGTGGAAATTACGAACTAAAGATAACTATAAATTGTGTGGTATAATGTGCATTTAATAAAGCATTTTTATTTATATCATTACAACATCAAAAAACAGCTTAAACCCTTTAATAGGTATTTAAAAAGTTGGTTATGAATTTTCTCGCATAAAAAACATACGTTTACTTTATAAAAATTTATCCCCCTCTACAATTACCTATATTTTTTGCGAACGAATTGAAGTTAAATTAAGAACTAAAGATCACTATAAGCTGTGTGGTATAATGTGCATTTAATAGAGTATTTTTATTTATATCATTACAACAATTAAAACAGCTTAAACTCTTTAATATGTATATAAAAAATTAGTTATGAATTTTCCCACATAAAAAACACACTTACTTTACTCAATGAAATTATATACCCCACTTTTTTACGAATGAATCCAAGTTAAATTTACTTATAACGCGTAAACACTTCTCTTTCCGGCGCGTGTTGTCTGAGGTCATAGAAAAAACCACGTAGATATGATCCACAACAACTCACTACGTGACCATGACTCCATAAACCGAATATTTGCTTAGAAAATAAGAATGAAAACAAACAAAACCTAAAGAAAACAAACAGAAATTAAAGCGAAAACTAAATCCGCAAGAAAAACAAGAAATTGTAGTAAAGCGACATAGAGTTCTATCAATTTGTGTTTGTGTGTGGCTGTTATTGTGATTTGCTTTTGACTTCATTTTGTGACTTTTTATCAATTTGTCTGCTTCTCCTTTTGTCCCATCCATCTTTCCATCCAGCTTCGCCCCTTGTGCGTGTCACAATGGGAAAAGCACAAGAGGAAAAGATTGGCAGAGAGAAACAGTTAAGCGCATTTGACGCTTCAAAAAGCGGCAAAGATGCTTGCAAAATATCAAGTATACGACGTGTGGGTACTTGATATTTCTAATCTTTGCAATATTTCAATATTTACTTTAACAAAGAGGAATAATTTCTACTGCTTCCTTACAATTCTGTAGAACTCTTCAATTTGAATAGCTATAAGTTGAGAACTCTTGTATTCATCGGTATTTAATATACCCGATGAAAAGCACTCTCATACCCTGCATAAAATTTCACAATAAATATTATGCTACTAAAGCTCTAAGAGAATTACATGACAGCAGCAGCACCAGCAGCATCCACACAGACTCCCGACGACATCTTGCCCTGCCTCACCCGAAAAAAAAAATAAATATATATATATAAGAAAAAGGGGAGCTCGGAAGTGGTTCGCAAAAAAATATAAAGAAATGAAAGAAATAAGCGTTATTATCGTTATTACGTGAGTAAAATACATACACACAGCAGCGACCAAGGAGAAGTAACAACAACTAGAGCAGTAAGCAGAACTATATATTAACAAACAATAACAAAAAACCGACCATGGGAAAAACGTAGAGGGGGAGAGTGCTCTATAAGGATGATGATGATGATGTAGAGACGACTTTGACGGGGGCGTCGAAAAATAAGAAGACGGCGGCAAAGTCGCCAAAGTGCAAGTGGAAGGAAGTGGGTGGGAAATGCGAAAAGGGGAGAGCAAGGAGCTCTGGTAACGTCAAGCTTGGAAGTGATTTCAGGGAGCACTTATACCACTTCTATATATTTTACTGCTCACAAGAGTATAAACATATACAAGCTGACACATGAGCAGACAGAAAAAAGACTAGTGACTATAAGTTTATTATTGTTTAAATATAAATAACTAACTCTTTTGAAAAGGGAATATTTATACATTTATTTCTATAATAAATAAGCATTTTTCATACTATATATAAATATTTTTGGTCAACAATTTTCTCAGTGTTTAGATAGAAAACTAAATGGACACACGTACGTCGCCTTGGACATGAAGTGCACTTATCAAAAAACAAAAAAAAAAGGGTCAAAATAAAATTGCGCAGAGCCAAACTGCAGATGTGATAAAAAGGGAAGTAAAACAGGGACAAGTGCACATAAAATACATGATATATATATGGTACCGTCCATACATCAATCCCGAAATTGATTTGTAACAACACACAGCCAAAACAAATCTACAAAACTACGGAAACTGACAGCTTAATGAGCCGTACATGTCAAGAGGGTGAAAATCAAAGTGTGGGGTTCCCCCCCGGACACTGTACATGCACATACATCGAAATCATGTAAAAAGTGAATAGACAGAACAGAAACAATGTGTACGCGTAATAAAGGGCTTCATTTTGACCAATAGGAAATCCACAAATCCCTAAAAACAGTAACTGAAATTAAACGAATATAAAGGGGAAAACGATTCGTCAGCTGCAACAGAAATATTTATTTCACAGAAATTGATTTTTTATTAATTTGCAATGAATGTAAAGTATTTCATGTATTTATTTTTGATTGAAGTATTAAAGCAAACATAAACCATAGCTTTTTATCACAAAAGGTAATTAAAAAAATATTAATTATTACACAAAGTAAATAAGATAATTGTGGTAATCAAATTAATGCCCCAAACTCAATCCTCGTGAATTTCTAGGATTTACCAAACAGTTACTACAAACATATAATAAAATTACATCCAGCATTTCGGTTTCGATCTGGAAACCCTTTTGGAATTCTGTCGCCATTAAATAGATTCCACGGGATCTGAACCGAATTTTATTCCGCCGCTTGTAGTCCTATTCAAATTACGGCGGATTTGCAGCCGCCAGTCAACATATGGCCAACAAGCGTCCTCCGGCGGCTCTGACTTCCTTTGTGGGCATCAGGGAGCGGGGTAAACATGGCAAATGCCATTGGATTTCAGCTGCTTATGCCGGGGATTTAGTTATAAATTCCCTGGTAAATCGGGGGGAGGGCCCCTTTAGCCATTTACTCGTAGCTCTTTGGCGAATTGAAATTTAATGCAAATGTAAATGTTGCACACTCACACTAACACACAGTGAAAAAAACAAAAACAACACACAGCAAGGAAAACAGAAACAGATTATTTGTAGCATACATTCGGGGGCTCGCCACTTGAGGGCCAAAAAAGCATCCTTGGGCGTTGCAACACTTTTAGCATTAGTGGCAACCGAATACACAATCTATATAGATTTGCATACATTTTTAATACGGGTTTAATATTTTTTTCTTCTATATATATTTTTTTCTTTCCGATTTCCCAATACTTTGTACTCTTTTTCCCATTAATTTATTTCAGTTTAAACAACAAATAAAATAGAACAAAAAGCGGCGGGAACAGCTTATTGGTATAGCCGGGATTTGGCCCTGTTCGTGTTAAGCCTTCGGTGTACTTTATTTTTGGCTGCATCTTGTTTGAAGTTGACACACAGCGCTTGGAAAAACAATGAAATATGCGCAACAAATACGCAAGTAATGACAAAAACCGCCCATATAAAAAAAGGAAAGCCGAAAGGAAAAAAAATCTGTTACAATATTGAAATATTTTATGAGCGAAATACGGTGGCTTTGCCATCCTGCCATGCAATCATCTCCTCTGCAGACACAGGCACAAAAATATATATAAAAAAAAGAAGAAAGAAACAGGCTACACAGGACACACCCATGCTATATATCGATGCGAGTGTTACGTCCTTTTCCGGATTTTGTGCAGAGGCCAGAACCCACTGCCCCTTTATGCCTCTGGGGGTCGGTATCCTTGTTTTTGGCTTTCACTCAACGCGCGACACTTAAAGCGCTTTAAAAGCAAATTTATCTGTCATTTCCTCAAATGCCACGGGCTCAGCAGCCACCAGCAGAGACGCATCCTCATCCCTAGCCACGTCCTGCCTCCAGGACTCAAGTTGCCTCCAACCAATCTCGACTGCCGTCCTTCACAGAGACAATTGCATTTACTGCAGAGACTGAGCGAAGGAGGGGATCAAACTCAAGGCATAGACACACTCAAATATTGATTTATCGAGTTGCTCACACACATGCCTTGCCCATATGTCCCTGCGGTCGCCGCTCCTCCTATGTCCTATGTCCTTTTGGCCAGCCTTTCCATCTTCGTCCTCTTTTCCGCAAACAATAAAAATGGCAAACTGGGGAGGGACGTGTGTGTGAAATCACTTCAGGTTAACCCCCAAGTCGTTCGCACCTCGCTTCTCCCAGGTCCTCTCCGAAGGGGACACTAAAAACTTTAAGTCTAATGACTTTTATAGATACTTCACAATAAGTCCAACCGCCGCCTCCTCTGCTTGACATCTGTTCGTTTCCTGGGTGAGTGTGCGGTCGGATTTGGCCAATGAACTTGATTGTGGCAACAGAGTCTTAGCCGGGGATTGACACAGCTCAAGTGGAAGAGGAGCCGGCTGCTGGGAGCACAAAAGGCCAAAAAGCTCATAATGCATTGAGCTCTAAGGAAGGAGAAGCGATACGAAGGATATGCAGCATCCAGTGGAGAAGGAGCTGCCTGCCTTCCTGAATATTCTCCGCTTTTATTAGCCTCTTGCTTTATTGGATAGTATTCGAATTTGCCCAAAGTCATCGGTTTATGCTTTTATGATCGGCTTATTATGGTCTTAACTGGCTAGTTTGGGTTTAGTTTAGGAAAGATGAAAGTAAGCAAGGAAAATATGGTTTTTGTTACGGTTTCTTATTTAGAAAAGGTGCTTCATATTTGTAAAATAATTAAAGGATTCTATGTATTAGAAATAAATGTGTTAAACATGACTTGTCTCCTTTTTTTCTTTGAATTAAATTTATTCACTCACATTTTCTTAAACTTTAATTTTAAATAATTTTAGCAAAGAAAACTCTTCACATTTTTCCACTTTCTTTCCTTATTCCATTTCCATTTATCATCGACAATGACGCTGCGGCAAAAGGACTCCCAGGACGAATCCTTACATTGTCCCATTATAATCGCTGTTGCAGTGAAGAGAAAACTGCAGTCCCCGAACAGCAGCTCACTGGCCGCACTTCCCAGGATAGCATGAGATCACCTTGTACATATATATATACATTTATCAACTGAGCTTTATTGCTGCAATAAAAAGGGGCATAAGAAGGACTACAAATTGACAAAGGCATAAGAAAGGAGGAAAGGCAGAAAGGTGGCTAGATTTTATTGTCACCGAGAAATTAATTTTTTAAATCGTCCAATGGTTTGTGGGGATAAAACCCACCCCCAATTTAATTCACACCATTTACACCCCTTCTTAGCCAGACCTTGTTTAATTACAATGATGAACCATTGACAGCTTTTAATGAGCGACAACAACACGGCGCAAATTGCGAGTGAAACATTTCGTTCTCATTCGCATTCCGGCTTTTATGGCCTCGATGGATGATGGGATTGCGTTGGCCGTAATGCAAACCTCCGTTTCCAGGTCCTTTTCTCTCTGGCTCTCCCCTGGCTTAGCCAGAAATTAATGGCCCAAAGGGTGGGGAACCAGGACTGTTTATGGACTCCTCCCGAATGGAGGGAGCAAAGAAGGAAAAGTAAAACAAATTCCAACTGCTCTTTACGGCAATTGGAAATGGAATTGTAATCAGAGCTAAAATACAAATCGAAAGTGCAGCTGCCTAGGAATTAGCATTGCAAATTACAAGGAGAAATTAGAAGAGGATTTAGGTAATTAAAAGGAGACTGATTGGATGCCAGTTTTGAAGTTTTAAAAGGATATGTCAAATATTAAGTGACTATGAAATTGATGATAAAGCTAACAACGTTTGTGTAGAAAATCTAATCTTTCTGAGACTGCAAATAAATTGTGGTTAGAACAAACTAACCGTATAAAATAATATTACACATCATACTCCAGAAAATGCATCTAGACAGCGTTGCACAAAAATCCGAAAAGCTGCAACTCAATTGGCTCCAAATTGTTGCCGAACTTGTGCATCTCTCCAGCTGGCAAGCCGGCAAAAGTGCATAATTTTATAAAAGGCACACAAATTGAAACACAAACACACAGGCGGAAGACTGCCAACTTTGTTCCTGCCTCCTGTCTCCTTCTGCTCCTTCTAAAGGAAAACTTTGGCTGCCAGTCTGGGGGTTTCTATTAAAAATATTGTCAACTCAATACTGGTGAAGTAAGTGCAAGTAAGCGGGAATTTTGGGTCGGGCTAAGGCGGGGTGACTGCGGTTTGATTGTTGTAAACAAAGTTTTCATAAGAAATTTCCACGTTGCTCCTAGAAAAAAGTAGCATACGAAAAAAGAAAAGCCAGAGAAGGAAACCGACAAATTGGCAAAACCTCCAAAAGAATCACAACACAAGGCAGCGGAGCCAGCTGCGGTTGGTGGCACAACAAATAAATTGACATTCTCCTGGCCCACCTCACCCCCAACTCCAATCCCCTTCTGAGCCACTCGTTATCATAGTTATGGTTGTGGCTTTAGCCGCAGCCAGGCAACGATGAATGCTGCGGTTTTTCCAGAATGCCGGAGGATCCGAGGCAGGAGTCGACGGGGGGAACCAAGGTGTTAGGCTGAGGCATAGAATCGGAAGTTGGCTGGATTTTCCATACACTCGTACGGATGCTGCTACTGCTGCTCCTGCTCCTGATGCTGCGGCTGTTGCTGCCACAAATTAAAATGTGGCCGCGCTTAAATTCACCCACAAAATTTATTGTTTGCCAACAGCTTGGCAAGGGGCCAAGGCAGAGGGCCAAGGAACAAAGCCAGCCACCCAGTCAGCCAGTCAGCCAGAAATAGGCAAATAAGTTAAATGCTCTCTGGGCCAAATATTTATTGGCAAGGAATGGGAACAAGTGCGAATGAGATCCTGGCAATGGTTTATGTACATTCTTTTACAATTTAAATGCAAAGTGTATTTAAGCATTAAATGAAATAACCAATAAATAGAATTTGTAATTTATTTTAAATTTAAAAGTCTTAGTCAGGCTTAACTAATTAGCAAAATATGCCCACGGGTTTTTAGATCTATGTCTAGCTAATTAACTCACAGACAGGACTTTTCAGGGTGTCAATTTTTTGATAGTACCGTTTTTCTTAATTCCCTTTGATGCAACCTAATTGAACCGAATACTTTTTTATGCCACGCATTAGTCAAACTTGCAAACGAAGTTATGAAACCCACACCCGCGGCATTAAAAAGAGCGACAAAAAATGGGGAACAAAATCTCCTATTCAACAGACAAAACAACAAAAAATAGCTGCCGAGGATAATGCGTTGCAAATGTCGACGACAATAAAAAGGATAATGCGACAAGTTGAAAACGAGCCAAAAGGCGACCGAATGACCGCCATTTCTGCCCGGAAAAGTTTCCGCGAAGGACAATGAATAGGGACCAAGAAAAAAAGTAAACTTTTAAAAGTGGAAACAAAAAGTTGAAATCATTTAATGAGTTTATTGAACCAATTGCACGAGTTGCAAGTAGCACGTTGCAAGTTGCTAGCCGCTAGCTGCTAGATGTAGGTTGCAACTCTGCGCTCTTATTCTTATTCTTGCCAACTGATTCTTGGCCAAGTAAGACGGATGGAAAAAAACGCTTTCTTATCCTTCTTGCTAAGCTAACACAGAACACAAAAAACGTTGAATGAATTAGGGCCAAAGTTACGAGGAGTCTACGATTTTTGTGTGATTTGCCGGCTCTCGGAGCTAATTCAGCCCCGAAGCCAACTGCAATTCTTCTTGGCCATTCGTCTTGGCCATCTTGCCCATATATCCGTATCCAGGACCAGGGTCAGCGATGCTGGGCAAACGAAATTGCGGCAGACAGAAGTCATTTAAGGGGAATTTATGGGATTTTAACTGACATTTAAACAGTCGCCAGGAAGCAGAGACAGATAGTTGAGGGCCAGGGGATTTGGCGGGTATTCTGGGGGGAACTTGTCGACCAAGATTAGCGACGACTGTGCAACAAAATGTTATGGACAGGGCTGGATAATGAACGACTCAGACTCGGCAGCAGGGAACGACCGAAAAGGAGCGAAGCGAGAAAAATGAAATGTAATTACATTTGAAAATGGCAAAGAGGAAAAATGCAAAAGAAAAATACAAGTCAAGGCGTCCCAGCTCTCGTCCGAGAGAAGCATCTGGAGCCGTTGGCCAGTTTCGGGGCGTTTGCTAGCTGGCCGGCAGAAATCACTGCAGAATTTCCTTGTAATTAACTTCATGAAGATGTTCCTTTTCCCACTTTCTGGGAAGTGTAAAAAGGACGCGATAGAGACGGAGCTCTGCTGACAGCTCAGCTTAAGGAAAGATGACTGAGTGGGAGAGGAAATTATAACTGGAAAATGTAATGCCAACATTTGTTGGCAAACTTGGAAATAAAAAGGTCACAACACAAGGCTAAAATAACTGAAAATACTAAATATTCATTAGATTCAGATTATTCGAAGGTATATCTTTTTGGTTAAAACTAAAAGCAGGTTTAGACCTGTACGAAATAATCATAAAAGCCCAAATCATAGCTCATAATCCTTCATATTTATCTACTTTACTTTCTCAATTATTTATCATGACTAATAAAATCTTATTTTGTTTTCTATCCACAACTTATACTTCGTAGTATTCTGATTATTGCTCTGAGGGCTTAATGAGTCCTCGAGGGATTCAGATTCTGATTGAATTCCCGGTGCACCCGTAGATTACAGGGCATTAAATCAAACAAAAAGGGAAATGAATGAAAGTAAACACACTTTTGCATTACGATATGCGAAAAAACTGGAAAAATGCCACAGACATTTAATTAACGAATCTTATTGAGTGGGAAAATAAATGCCTTAATATATAAAATTAAATTAAGAGCTACAAAAGAAAAGTGTTCTTACCTTTAATACTGTCAATCACTCCAACTGATTCTGCAAGAAAATAAGAAAGAGATAATTAGTTAATTGCACTTTCAGGGCAAACTTTCAAGTCAAAGAAATTTAAAAGTTCAGCAAGTGGAGAAGTTTAAAGTCAAAGCAAAGGCTTGGCAAAAACTTTGCAAACTTTATAACTTGTCCAGAGAGAAGTCTCTCCCTCGTTTATGAGTTTTCAATTTAAATGGCTAAATTAGCCATTACCAACATTTAATTCGATTCGAGATAATTCGTTTTCAAAACAGTCTGCCAAAAAGTTTATGAAAGCCAAAAGCCTAAGGAAGGACGGCCCCTTCGAGGAAGCGAAAGTTTTTGGGGGGGAAAATCGGAATAAGGTAACAAACTTTATTCGATCCAGCTGTGGCAACACCCGTCAGCAGGCGCTCTTTATTCATTAATAATCTCATTTAGCTATGTACATATATGCATATATGTTTGCTGCAGCAGCAGCATAAAATTTCTCCCTAAAAAAGCAACTACCCCCCAACAAGGTCGACCTCAATTTACTGCCCCCCATGAAAGTGTGAATGAAAAGGGGCTGGCCCCATAGAAGGCCAAAAAGGGGGAACTTTCAAACTGCCAAACCGCAAAAATGTGCGGAAACTGTTTCTGTCTGTGATTTGCTGCTTTTTCTAGCATATTTTCATAATTTTTGCAAAAATGTGTGTGTTCTGGGTCAGATGGAATGCCAGAAACAATTTACTCGTTACAACAGTTTCCTCCCTTCACCACGTTAATCCCGCATCGCATCGATATTTTTATTTTCCGCACTTGTAAGTTTCTGCACTTCTTCTGCTTCGTCTTTTTCTTCTTCATAGCAGCAGTTACAAACTGTGGCAACAGTAATCGAAAAGTTAATTCTCCGAAAAACAAGGTAATTAGTGTAGCAGTGCCCATAAAACCCAAGCGAATGTGCAAAAATAACGAGAAAAGTTTAAAAAGTGCCCAACAAAACTGCCGGGGCACAGTGGAAGGCGGTGGAAAAAAAGGCTCTCGCGAGAGCGAAGAATAAAAAGTAGAAACAAGAACTACAAAGTGGGGAGAAGTGTGGCATTGTTGGTTGCAACTAGGCAAAGGCAAACACGCCGTAATGAATGGCTCCTACTTCTAAAAGGTGCTGCTGGCAAGGACACACACAGGACGGCGGAGAGTGAAGAGTGCACCGGTGTGGCAGGGGGCCCAGGTGCAACCATAGTTAAAGCTGCAACTTAAAATGAAGGTAAGGAGAAGGGAAGAGGTGCCGCCAGGTAGATCTCTTTAGGATTTCAGTTAAATATATCAAGTTTTGTATCGCCTTGTATTTCTGGGAATTGCTTGCATTTTAAAGTGCTATTTGGTCTATTTGATATATCGACAAAAAAATCGGAAATATAGTAATCCTTGCTTTATCTCAGCCTTCTTAAATTTTAAAATGTGTAATCGAAAAAGATTGGAAGATATCATTCATATATTGCTCTCTTCTTGGATTATATTCTGCCGTTAATTGAAACGGAATATTTATTTATTTATATTTATATTTAACGTTAAAATATCGATGTATTTTGAAATCAGTACTGTGATCTATTCTTCTGTGATTCATAACTTTAAAATATCGAACTTTTGAATATAAAAAATAATGCATTTAAATGTAAATGATTTGAAAAATAAATATATAATCAGGCCTGAAAAAATAAAGACTGAGAAATCTAGGCCTGAAAAAATCAAGCATGAAAAATTCAGGCCTGAAAAAATCAGGCCTAATATCATTTAATATACATATATAATAATGCATTTAAATATAATATCGTTCTACATTGTTTGTAATTTCTTGTAATATTGTTTTACATATCGAAATTTTCTGTCTGAGAAAAACAGGCCTGCAAAAATCAGGCCTGAAAAAATCAGGCCTTAAAAATTAAATAATTTTATTATTATTAAGTCTTCTTTTTTTTGTTAAGTCTTCTTCATTATTCGTAAGTAAAATAAACTTTTCACTCAATTTACTGCCACGAAAACCCCGGCAACCTTGGCTGCGCATAGAGCAAAACTCCTTCGAGCCACTCACATGCACGAGCCTTCCTCAATTAATTAATAAACAAAACTTTTCGCAAAGCTCTTCAAGTGCTGCATCCACGCACACGGAACTTTTTGTCGACTGTCGTTTGTTATGCCAAAAACTTGTTCGCTTCTTTCCGCCGATACGCTATATGTGTGGCTCACACGCACAAAAGCACACTCCTACAAAAACACTATAGACCGCACCCAGGAAACCCTTTAGCTCCCCTCTCGCCTGATTTTCCTTCTAGCTGCGCCTAATGACAAACATGAAGTTTTTGCCACCACATCAATCAAAAGTTTTTCATCAACGTCATCAGAGTTATCACCATGGCCGCAGGCGGCACACAAATAAAACACACTCTCCCAGATACAAACCTACATACATCTATATATATATAGATTCAGCAACAATAAAACGCTGCCAACACCCTGAGACATGTTGACAAACAAGAACAACATCAGCTAACCGAAGGAGACAACAAAAACAACAGCCGAAAGCGGGAAAAACTTAAATTATGAACGGACAAGCGGCGAACACGCGGCGTATACGTAATTTTCCTCGGTCTCGTGGCTGCTGCTAAATGTCTGCATAATTTATGGATTTAACAACAACAACAAGAAAGACAGTAATAACAACAGCAGCAGCAGAAGTGGAATGGCGGCATTCCCGATGCGCTCGCACCTTAAATAAGAGAAATGGCCGCCATAAAATGCCAACAGCAATAGCTGCAAAGGAGCAGCAACGATCGAGGAGGACACAAGGAGGGGAAAATATCATCAGTCGACCAACAAAATAACTCAAATAAAATGCCTCGAATGCCGCACAAATCTTTTCAACTTGCGCCACCGGTGAGCTAGAGAATGCCTCTACCAATTCTGTTGCACACACCGAGAGAAATGCCAAAAGAAGTTTCCACAAAGATTTATGCATCCATTTATCATAGCTGGCATTTTGAAGAAATTATTATGGTTGTTTCTTATAGTTGGGAATTTATTTCATGGCTTGAAAATACTTCCAAGCTAGTTAATTAAGAAATTTTAATAGAAAATAAATTTGTTAAATAAGAATTGTAATACAGTATCATGACAAATATGTCATTTCTATTTAAGACATAGCAATCATTTTCAGTGTAATATTGATAAACCAAGCGCACTTCATCTTCATCATCGGGGCGGCCGAGTAAAAAACGTGAGATGAAGATACGGCCAAGGAGGCCGGAGATGATGGGACATAGCCAGGGAGCCGAACATAATCAGCTTCATCATCAATGTGGTGGCATCTCGGAGATTGGACGACGAGTGAATGGAGGGGCTGAAGGTTGCCAAGGTGGCAGATTGCCACACCTTCCGCCTGGCCCTGGCCATGTCATGAATCAGGCTCAGCTGGAGGAAGGTAGGTGAGACAAAGGACGAGGGTGTTCACCACCAACAACATCAACATCAACATCAACATCTTCATCTTGCTCTTGTTCCTCCCATTTGCGACAGCGGCGACATCTTCATCTTTCAAATGCGTTTAATTATGTCAAAGTAGGCACCTTTTTTTTTGTGCGTTCCCTCTTTCCAGGATCTTTTCCTTTTTTCCCCTTGTTGGTGGTGGTGTTGCCCTGTGGGAGACAAACACGCGCATATATCTACCTTTCAGGTGGATAAGAGGAGAAGAAGTAGCACTATAGTGGAGTGGGCCGACCATAGAGTACCCGGTCATTGGATTATTTGGAATATAAAAGATTTTGATCGGTTTATTAAACATTTCTAGAAGCAATTTTAAGGAAATCAAGCAGCTCTTTGGATTGTTATTTTATCTGATTAAATGTTAGCTGGTTATCTGATACTTAATTCTTTTAAATTAAATGTTGTATTCATTTTATCAATCATTTTTAAGAGGTTAATAAACCCAAAAGCACTAAACAGATCTACATGCTACTTCTCTACTTACTGTTAAAAAACATATCAAAATCTGCAGGTTTACTTTACTTTCTCTGTAACATATATACCCTTGCACCCTACTATATTACAGGGTATACAAAATATGTAAGAACCATAGATATATGGAGATTCTCTTGAAGTTTATCTGGCCAAAAGGACACACACACACACAGATAACACAATAAAGCCCCGTATTAAAGCTGTGTGTAAGATGTGTCATTTCCATTTTATTTTCCTGTCAAGCCCCCTTTTTCCCCTCACCTCCTCCAGACTATTCCCCCGGAACATTATACCGATCCCCAAACCTATCGCTTTTTGCATTTGTTTCATTTGTGCGACGTTTCACATTAAGCTTGACAGTGGGGCTTTTGTGCATAATCGTGATGCCGTTAGCTCCGGCTTTGGTCCTCAGCTCTGGCTCCAGTTCTGGCTGTGTCCCTTCATTTCCTTTAGTTCTTCCTTTTGGACACTAACCCAAACCCAAGCCAAGCCCTCGAGCCATTCCGCCCGCCTGCTGATGGAAATAAGCTACCAATTACTAAAGTGTTTCACTCTAAAGCCATTACAGTTGTTGCTGCTCCTGATTCAGCTTCGGTCGCTGCTTTTGATTCCGTAACTCGCCCCTGATTGTGTTTTTGATTCGGAGATGGAGGAGTCGGAATCTGAGTTGGAGGCGGAGTCGGAGTAGGAGTCTCCTCTAGCTGCTGATCTGGACTTGGACATGGACTAAAATGTGGAACGGTTACGGACAAAGGAGTTGGAATTGCACAAATGCATGAACCTGGAATGTGTGTGATTTGATATGAATTTATCTTTGACCAAGATTTTCCTTTAGGGTATATATTAATTAATAAATTTATGTGCACTGAGTTGGATTATTAAATGGGTTTTCATTGCAAAACAACCGAGAATATACATACAACAACCAACTCCTTAAGCAAATGAAGACTAATTTTGACACAATACATTGTACAACAATATGGATGATAAATAGGAATTCAATTAGTGGCTAGTTGACAACCATAAAGGATGTTCCAATGCGGAACTGAGACTGATTTTAATGGCATAACAATGTCTTTAATAAAATAAATGTTTTTTTATGCCCGTAGGGTGTTTAATTATTCATTACTAGTTGACTTGGCAACCAGAATAAGTTTGTCAGATATGAAAGTTGTGATTAAATGATATGAATTCGAAGTAAAAGCGTGCTTGTAATCAGCATAAATGACCCAGTTATACATATTTTTATGGTCACGTTCAAGTATACCATTAAGATAATAATTTATAAGATTAACTAAACGAAATTTATATATTAAATTTATAATAAGTACGTTTTACAAAGAGTAAGAAGTATGAATTAAAGATACATATGTACCAATGTCGAATGATGGCTTGATTGTAAATATGTTCTTGATTTGCTGAAATGTTATTCCATAAATAAGTAGGAAACCAAAATACAAACTTTTTATTGAATATTTTTATTAATAAAATGTCAACTTAATCACTTAACCACATTTGTCACATTTTATATTTATATTTTACTCTCTTCCTAAAGACTGAAAAGATTATTGATAGGTCTAAAGTCTGGCATTAAATGTAGATTTAAAATATATAAATTTAGTTTTTCTTCCTAAAAACTGAAGAGATTTCTAAAAAGTCTCTTAGTCTGGCATTAAATTTTTATTTAAAATATACAAATTTAAGTTCTCTGATCCCCTTCTCTTTCTCTCCCTTTATTTGTTGACTTTTTCAATTGCCATTCAAGCGCAACACATGCACACACACGCACAACGCGTCCATTATCATTTTAGCATTGCAGATTTAATTTCGTCAAAGTGGAAAAGTCATCCGAAAGGTCGCTGTCGACAGACTATACGCACCAATGAGTGCCACACCAAAACACTCCCGAGTCCGGAGACCGTAAACCCCATCCTCCATCCTATCCCCCAAAAGGGACCCCCTCCGTACCACAGATGGCGAAAGGACGACGACCATGGCTAGCAACTACAGCAAACAACCACGAAGAGGACCAACATATGGCAAAGTAGAAGCAATCTGAGATGTCGCGCAGGGTTGGTTTTCAAATTTATACAAATTAAAGAGGAAAATCTGATTTCAAATAAAGTGTTTCCTACAAATTAACATCCATAAAACCTAAGATCTTAGATCTGTTGTAAAATCAGGAATAGGTACCAAACTTTGCAAATGTTTTTTGGGGAAGAACAAAAGGTTCACATTGTTCCTTATTATCCACCCCATCTCCCCTGGCTGTGTCACCCTTGATTAGCTCCTTGGATAACGTCTTGTAGTTGTCGATTAACCCTCGCCCCAGACCCAAACCTGAATACTAATGACGTTTGCTATCTGTTCATTTGTCTTTGCTGTTTTCCATTTCATTCTTTTCTTTTTTTTTTTCTCTCTCTCTCTTTTTGCGTAGAGCTGTCAAAGGGTTAAGGCTGAGGAGAAGGGGAAGGCAAGTTAACGCTGCTGACTCGCTCTAACAAACCGTACTCGACACGTTCCACTTGGCTGGGTCAATATGCTGGCGGATTTGCTGTGCCCTGTAATTAAACACTTTTCCCGGGGCAGACGGAGCAGGGGGAACCTGAGTGAGAATCTCTTGATGATGAGGTAAAGGTGAACGGCTGGCTAGGTCTCTCTCTCTCCTCTGCCTAACAGTTTATTCCCCAAAATTAATGAGAATCTCTGGCCGGGCATCACCCGAGTTCATTCCTCTCAACATTGGATCGAGCTTCGACTTCGAACGCTTTAAAGACCCAATTAGCCGCCTTACGTTTATTTTGGCCCACAAAACGGAGCTACCAATTTTCCTGTCATTCCCATTTAATTGACAACTGTTGGCTTTCGGCCTAATTGATGACTTGATGCTTCATCTAACTCCCCACACACTCGCACTCGCACTCGAATTCGCATTCGCATCGTTTGTTTCGTTTCGTTTGGTTTTGCGGGAGGAGCCTGTTAAGCAAATAAATAAATCAAGATATAAGCAAAGAAACACTCGAGCTACCAAATGGATCCGAAATAGTTGCAGTCCATCCGTGAAGTTGTTGACTTGGCCCGGTCATAAAGTGTAGATTCCACTCGGCAAGTTGAGTACTCGAGGACCTCTGGTGTGGGCAGTGCATAAATTTTATAAATACATTTTCAACAGCACATCAGTCATGGCCAGTCCGAAACAGGACCGAGCTGCAGGCATGTTCTACCCATTAAAAGGGAGAGAATCAAGGGCATATATAGCTTGTAGAGAATATAACATAAAATATGGTACAGGTATGTGTTAATAGCTCTCATTTCAAATAAATAACTATAGTTTCATCAAGAAGAAAAAATTAATGGTCGAATAAAATCAAAGTATCTATAAGTAAAAACTTACAACCCATAAAGAATATATTGATCCAAATTAAATATTTATAAAACTGTTGGTCTCATATAATTTTTCGCAGGAATTAAAAATATAAAAAAAGCTATATTTTTGCATATGTTAAACAAATATAAACAAATATATACAATAGTCTTTCTCATTCAACGTTTACCTTTTCGGTTAGCTTTTCATTTTACAATATGGTTTCGCTGATAGAGGATACTCCTTTTGTTGCCACAAAAAACATTTTCACTCATTTTTCTTTCCGACGCTTGAAGAGTGAGAAATGAATTCATACAACAGACGTAATCTCTGGCATTTTTCGGACACCATATCGCCGCCATTGGACCCACATGGTGCCCATCAGAATCAGAATCAGAATCAGCACCAACATCAGCATCAGCATCAATGTCAGTGGGGGAATGCAGGAAATGCATTTTGAATATTTATGAAACATGTCCGGCCGACACACCGACATCGGAGTGCGTGCAGCCATTATTCAAAATAATCGGGCTAACGTGCACTCATGTCTTGAGGACAGGACTGGCAATTCATGAATATGGAAACGAGCAAATTACGTAAACGCCTTCTGGGCGGCTTAATAACAAAGTGTCAAAGTGCCTCGGATATTTGCCGAAAAAGTCCCAAGCCTAACCTATCATCATCATTCCTGCCAGTTTGCATTGTTGGCAAAATTCTGTGCTAGCCCTTTTTTTGTGTTTCAGCATTTTCCGTTTATCCAATTTATTAGAAAACTATTTGCTGCCGGCCAAGGACATCGGAACGTGGTCATTGCAAAGTTGTTGGGATTGCGGAAATCGAAATAGTTGAAGCAAACAATTATTGACGACTATGATGTTACATGCGGAACCGGATATTAACTTTTGACAGAGCAAGAAGACAGCAAAATGTAAGTTTAAAATAAAGTCTTGTTTAAATGAATTTGCAAACTAAGCTTGCATTTAAGCTATTTTTACTATCAATTTCCTTAAAAATTCTATTGATAAATTCCATTTCAGGTAAAAATAAAATGATTTGATTTTAAAAAACAATTTATTTCGTAGCTAAAAGACAATCAGTTGACAGGATAATCGGAAAATGATGATGATTGGCCATTTCCAATTTACATTGGGACAGCATGTCTTTCATTTAGATGCTTGCCATAGATTTGGCATTCCGGATTTTTCATTTTCCGTATTTTTTGAACCGCCAAACAATAGATTTATGGAGTAAATCAATAAATGCATTTGACAGGAATTCGAGTGGGACGACAGGTACAGTACAACAAATGAACTATAGTAAATCTATCCCCTCGGCACAGCCCTCTCTCATCACTCAATTCCCCGAAACAGGTCCCAACAAACTAATTCAATCTTTGCCGCTTGTTCACGTTTATCACTACTTTCCTTTTTTTTATTTTTAGTTGTTTTTGTTCTCACACCCCTTGAACCCTTCACTCCCTGCGGTCCTGAGAGAGAGAACAGTCCATTTGTGTGAATTGCATTTTTATTTGTATAGAATTTTTATAGCGAGCGCCCCGAAGCTTCGACTGGCATTCACACATGTCCCTGTCCTCTGCCAGGATATTCGACTTTCAACCGGGGTTGCGGAAATCTGGCAGGAGCAAGGAACGAGGGACAGGGGGCAAGGCCATGGGGCGTTGCCTCGTGTTGCTTTGACAGTTTTTTGGCAAACTGCCAGACGGCCCAGCGAGCCACTGGCAATGGAGTGCACTCATTGGAAGAAAAAAATAAGAGGAAAATCAGTGGGAAGTCTTTCATATTCAAGATATCCTCTAATTAAAAAATATCACAAATAAATATTCAATAAAATATTTGCAATTTATTTTTATTGTATGAAAATATTTGTATAAAATTCTCTAATTGAAAGATTAGGCTCCCTTTTGTTTGGTAATTTCCCAAATTACATTTAATTAAATAACAACCAATTTCCATTTAGGGAATGCCAATCATTTATTACAAAACATGAATCAGTTGTCAATTATGAAAATTACATTCCATGTAAGCCTCTATTGTTTTGGCATTTAAGTATATTATTATTTTTCCATTTTTTACCACTCTCAATTACATTTACGAATTAAATAAAACAATAGACATTGCCATACAATATTTACAGGATAGAACGAAACAGAATACTAAAGGATCAAATGGTTAGTGAGAACGGAAGGACTAGGGATGAAGATGAGGAGCTATAGGTAAAAAGAGAGATAAAGCGAAGAATGCGTGCGGAAAATTTAGCACGCTCTACGTGCCACGGCGACAAATAAAAAATTGAAGTAAATTTGGCAACTGGCTACAGAGAGTCGTTAGGCAAAGGTGCAGGCATGAGGGGGGAGGGAATCCCTGGCGTCAGCGCCCTTCTACCAACCCAACCCACTCTTCGATACACAATGAAGCCCCTCAAACCAAACGAAAGCCTCGCCAACTCAAGTTCAGCAGTGCGGCAATGCAGCTGAAAGGACAGACAGGCTGACAACGAGTCCTGCTGCAGACAGCAGACATCCAGCCGCCAGACTTTCGCCGTTTTTTTTATTTTTTTTCTTCCTTCCGATGCAGCTTAGGCCATTAGCGCTCGTGTTCTTCGATTGCGAGAACACAAGAAAGCATTTGGGATTGCGGTGCATATCCAAGGGCTTGGTCAACTCGAAGCGGACATGCAACTATTTTAGCATTCCAATTTGAGGCAAGGATTTCAGGGCCAGAAAAATTAAGGACAATATAAAGCTCAACTTTGATTCAGTTTGGATTTTAAAGCGTCAGCTTAACAACTATTTTCCATTATATTATTTATTATGCATTGAATTGCAATAGATATATCCAATAGGTAATCGTAATTGTGCCTGCACTTTTCTGTTTTACATTTAAAAAAAAATCCCACAAGTGATGGCCGAATGATTTAAGGCTTAAAGCGACAACGCGCACCGTTGTTGGCCAACAACGATGAAGGCAACAATCGCCCAACGAGTCTAATGAATGCCCAACTATGGCCAGCTGGGCCAGGCACAGCCAAGCAACCAACTAACCTGGCCTTAACCGAGGCAGGAGGAAATGTACATTATGGTGGCTGGGAAAAGCGTGGCGGTCGTAGCAACTTATTAATATGCAGAGCAGCCAGCAGGTGTCTTTGCTACCGTTTTATGCCACAATTTGCGCCACGTGCGGCAGCTACTGCTGCTGCTGACAAGGCTTTAATAATGCTGCCACTCGGCTGTGCGTTCGCTTGGCTTGGCCAAAATGATTTCTTTGCTCAGCTGCAGCTCGAAATTAACAATTCGTAGCTCATTTTTCTGCCAGCAGGAAGGAGGAGGACCTCTTGCAGCGACAATTAGTTGAGTTATTGGCAGCAAGTTGGTCCTGTGTTATCCACCCGAAAACTTTGTCCCAGACCGAGTAATTTTGTAACCTGACAAATAGCAATCAGAGGAAGCAACACCCAAGGGAAAAAATGCGGTTATATTTACGAAAAATGTAGCTTTGACACATAGTAACTTTATTTACTTAATGACTTAAATTGGGGTTTAATTAAATATTTAATTTATATCCCAAGGGGAAAAATGCGGTTATATTTACGACAAATATGGCTTTGACACAGAGTAACTCACTTTAATTGGGGCTAATTAAATATTTTAAATGAAAAATAGTCCTTTAACTAAAGTATATACCATATAATAAGTTTCTCTTGAGAGTTTACAGCAACCATTTAGCTTGGGTATAGCTCTGAAGTATGTCCTACCCCCCAAAATGTGGGATGTTGATCGGCTTGTTAGCTGTTCATGGCGTGCTACTCTTCAGCCGAAAACCCAACCCACTTCCATCTCCGGACATAGTTGGGCCAAAGGATTCAAGGCGGCTCCTGTCAACGCATAGTTGAGGGCCAGGACAATGGCAGCAGGTGAGCAGCAGATGCAAGTGCAGGAGCCCGAACAGGAGCTGCAGATTCAGCAACCAGCAACCACATCCACCTACGGACGGATGCTCATATGCTACCAGTTCCTCTGGCAGGTCGGCATACCTGGCCGCAGGCCAACTGCATAGTGGACTCGACTCTTCTGGTCGGTCAGGCAGCCGGTACAAGGACCAGCAGCATGTCGGGGGAGGAGTGGGAAGCTAAAACAGGAGCAGAAGGAGGACCAGGACCAGTAGCATCACAGACAGAAGATGAGCACTAAGCTAAAGTAGCAGTATTACGGGCAAAATGAAGACGAGGGCGGAGGAGGAGTAGTAGCAATCCCAGCAATCCACAAATTGACTGCTGAACATGTCAAGTGATTGAAGCCTTCCTCGTCCCTCACTCGACCATGTTTCGTCATGTGTCCACTCAGTCTCTGCAGCAGGATGAGAGAAGGCCAATTGAATCAGTGGCTGCCGTAAGCTAGCTCATCGGATTTTCAATTCCTGAAATCTGATTTCTACTTATTTCATGCAACAAGCTTTTGAATGCTCTTTATTACAATTTTTTAATTACATTAAAATTATGAATTATTTAAAAAGATTTTAATTTTTTCTTTAATGCAAAAGGTTTGTAATTTATTTCAGCATTTAAGATATTTTTTTTGACAACATTTTATTTTGTAATTGAAGCTTAAATAAGAAACAGCATACAAAAAGTGGATACATTTGCAGGCAACCAATTGTTTTCCAATAAAGTTTAAAGGCAACAGCTTAACTGGATTTAGGGAAACGAAAAGGATTGCATTGCAAACTTTTATTTGTCAACAGTTCGAATGACATTTTCATCATACTTTCCTTTGTATGGCCTCTGTGTGCGTATACGTAACGCAGTTAGATGAGCAACTTATTGCACATACGCCGTGGTGGACCTCCAGAATTCGCCCCCCCGTCCTGGGCATTCCCACGATTCGTTTTTTTTTTATTTGTGAATTTTTTTTGTTGCTGCCCTTTTTTGGTAGTCACGGTTGTGTCTGACATTTCTTGCTGCCGCCACTTTTTGTTGCACTTTTTGTTGTTGCAGCAAAGGGGAATTCAACTCTGACTGCGACTGTAACCTGCACCGTTTGGCAGTAGCAGCGACAGAAGAGGAAGCTATAAACCTGCTCAATGCACAAGGTTTCGCAGCGAGGGAAATGTCAACGAAAGCTACAAAAATGCAAAATACATTGGCGGACAAAAAAAAAAACGAAAACCCAAACAGAAAAAGAGATGTAAAAACAAGAAATGTTCAAGCGGGGGAAATGTGAGGGAGAATTCACGCCAAATGAAATCTGCAACGAGTCTGACGCATTTAGCTGTCAGTTTGTCTTAGCGACTCGGTCGTGGGATATGCCGTCGTCATGTCTCATTGTGCTCCTCCAATTCCGATTCCGCCGAAAAGGAGTAGCCAAGGATCCTAGTGACGGCAGTGGCAGTAGGAGGGATGCGGATGGTTATCCAACCAAACCGGGACGAACCAAAACTGAAGCGGAGCAAAACGCAATGCGCGTAAAATAAACAAATTTCCGCAGACGACACTCAACTATGCAAACAGTAATTGGAGCAGGCAGCGGGCGGGAGGCGGGAGGCGGTTCAACTCGAAGAGTTTCAGATGCTGGCTGGCGCTCTCAGGTAAAACCTGTAGCCAAAACCAAACCAAAAACTGAAACTGAAATTCAACGAAATAAAACAACAGCAATGGAGACAAGCCGGAAGCATACCATAAAGGGGTCGTGGTAAGCTTACAATATCCTGTAAATTGGTTGGAATATGATAGGTTGTATATTCTAGTAAGAAATATATATTTTATTTATCCTAAAAAATTGAGAAAAAATATTATTCAAATATATTTACTAAAAACTATACTTAGTGCTTATATTTTAGTAAATTTTCTTAAAAATCAATAACATCGTTCCACCCTAGCTCCCAAACTTTACAGGGTATGCACAGAGCAGCCGTAATTCAATGCTAACGAAGGTGAGCGCCAGGCATGGCGGCAGAAGCTCGCTAGGATTCACAGGATTCGCGCGGGACTCACATAACGCAAGACAGTTGGCGTTACAGAAGGAGTCCTCCTGCGGAAGTGAGGGAAAGCCGTTGTGGGCGGCAGAGAGAAATGTTCCAGCAAATGCAATATTGTTATGCTGTAATGGTATAAAATATATGCATATGTTTTACACAGGCTACAGGATGCTGCAAACGGGGAGGGAAGGAGGCGAACCCGGAAGAAAGGAGATCAGAGGAAGGCAGGAAGTCGTTGCTTTGCTGCCTCTGTATGCGGAAAATTAAAGAAAACAACAGCCCGAAAATCGCTGGCGGAAGGCATTCCGGCAAGAAAAGAACAAAGAGGAGAAAAAAAAGGAAAAACGGGAATGAAAATTGAATGAGAAACACAATTCCCATTTTGTCTCTGGCTGTGAAATAGATCCGGTTACTTGTTGGCTGGTTCTTTGATTCCTCAGGAATGAAGGATACTGCTACCTCTACTGCTCATTTCTCTGAAGGAATTAAGATACTTCAAGATCTCTTGTTGGATGTACATAAAAAAACTAGGGAAAGACCAATTTCTTTACGGCTAGGAAATGCAGGATAACAGAAGGATAAATGCATAAAAAGAAAACAAGCCAAACCTATATTAGGGGGATATGATACTACAGTATTGCTTTTATAAATTAAAGGTAATTCTTTTTAGACAACTGGGTTTAATACAGTCTCAACAAAGCAAACAATAATACGAAGGTTAAATTTTATCAATAACTTATTATATGCTATAATATATAATTTTAAAAGGTCTTCATTTATAAACTTAAATTTATTTATTAAAATAGTGTGACCTTATCCCCTTGAGAACAAAGTGACCATGTTCTCTTGATACATGTTGCCCCTTTTTAATGTCTCCAACGAGTAAAAGCACCACTGTAGTGCCGCTGATAAACTTCACCTCACTAATTACTAGTAAACAGATTTTAATCCCAAGGTGGAGAGCCATTTGTTAGCCTTATCATACAAATTGGAATGGAAAAGATGGTGAAAATAAACATTAAAGAGAAAAAGAGAGAGAGAGGAAAGCTGCAAGTGGAAAATCCAATCAAGTTAGTCTAATTAAAACGCCTGGAAACAAACTCAATCACTGAACGCTTCTCGAGGGTCTCATTATTTACACTTTGTTACTGCCTTTTTGTGTTTCCTTTGTATTTTTTACATATTTTCTTTTCCTTTTTTTTGTTTTTGGCAAACGCAAACAAAGCCGCTTGGTGGTAAAAGGACTAGAAATGGTCAAAGGAACGGAAACTGTAAACTATGCTAGGCAAATAATCAACAGGGGAAAGAGAAGAGAACCAAAACAAAGTTGGTTTAAATACCATTAAAAAAAGAGGTTGTAGTTAAAAATTGGTAACATTGCTGCGGTAAAACATGTTTCTTAGGTGTGAAATAAATTTAATTTCTCATTTAAATAAAATATAGATAATTACGCCAATCAACTTTCTAAATCAAAGTCAACTTGCCTTAGTTGTTTTACTTACCTTCAAGATTTAAAGAGAATATAGATTTCGATGATTCAATTCCTAATCAAATGTATAGAAACCAACTGGAAAAGGATAAAGAAATACTACGCTTCAATATGTCTCATCTTACTCCTGGGTGGCATTTGGTTTTTCCTGCATGTTCAACCACGTAAGACATCTCCAGTTCAAAAGTTAAAACCCCGGATCCCAGAAGAGATCATGGGCAAGGGTCTTCTGGTGAACACCTCGCACTGTCAAATGCCCGACTTGGATCCCCTTTCGCCCATCGCACGGTACTTTATGGAGCCCTTGCCCTCCCATTCCTGCCACTTGGTCCAACTACTGACGCCCAGAACAATTTCGGGTAGGAACTTCCTGTATCTTAACCTTGGCAAAAGTAAACTTTGGAAGTATTACGGAATTCGAAGACTGAGCGAAATCTTTTGCGTCTACAGCAGCTTGGAGAGAATGGATGACTTTTATAATCGTTATGTGGCACGAAGCGTTTTTAGCTTCAACAGATGGCGCAACTACCAGGAGATCAAGCCGAGCAACATAACACTTAAGGTCTGGTGCTGGCGGGACCGAGGACGTCTGCTCTACATTGACGTATTCATGTTCCTGTCAGAACCAATACCTCCTAAGAAGGAACAGAAAGTGAGACCGGAACTTGCTAATAGTCTTTCTGTCTTGATCCTGGGCATCGATTCCATTTCCCACATGCACTACCGTCGTTATTTTAAGTAAGCAAACTTTGAAATTTAATTGAAATAATATTCTAATTTTATTTTCAGTAAAACAATGAACTTTGTGGACAAGTTGCCGCACACGGAAATGTGGGGCTACAACCGCGTCGGTGAAAACACCTATCCGAATCTGCTGCCACTCCTGACCGGTCAGAATGCAACAACAGTGAATGGACCTAGAGGATGCTATGGGGCAAGCAACCCAAAATGCTTCGACAGTTGTTACTTTCTATTTGACTTTTTTAAGGATGCCGGCTATGCCACTATGTTCGGCGAGGACACGTCCCGTGCTGGCACTTTTGTATATTTATCACACGGCTTTCAACGCCAACCCGCTAACTTTTACCTGCGTCCCGCCATGGTTGAGATCGATCAGAAAACAAGCTACCACGCGCGGGGTGCTGACTCCTTATCCTGCACAGCTGGCCGGACGTATGCCCAAGTTTTGGACAACTTCAGGTATCGCCTTCTGCCGCACATGGAGGCACGAAGTCAGGACACCGGATTCTTTGGCTTCCTCTGGCAATCGCACGGCGTCCACGACTACTTTTGGTATGCCAAAATCGCGGATGGGATGTACGAAGCCTACCTGAGGGAGCTGTATAAACGCCAGCTATTAAGGAACACCTTTGTACTTCTGATGTCCGATCATGGGATGCGATATGGTCCGTTTGCTGAAACGCTTCAAGGGATGAGGGAAATATCCCTGCCGACGGCTATAGCCATTTATCCACGATGGATGGTCAGTCGATTTCCGCTGGCAATTGAAAATCTAAAGACCAATGCCCACCGACTGATGACCACGCACGATTTGCACGAAACTTTGAAGGACTTGATCAATTTGGAGAACCTGAACGATGACAACATTCGCAGCAGGACTCAGCAGCTACGCAATGATCGCAATGTTTCATTGTTTCTTCCGATTCCCGAAGAGCGAAGCTGCAGTTCTGCTGAAATTCCAGAGCACTTTTGTGAGTGCGATACGTACGTGAAGATTCCAACTAATCTGGAATGTGTTCAGGATGTTGCCAAATTTGTGGTGGACAGCATTAATGAGCTGTTAAGTCCTTATCCCAAGTGCCAGAAACTGCAACTAAGTCATGTGGAGGTTGCCTACAAACGGGAGCCCAAGCAGACAGTTACTGTTCGACTGGTGACCCAACCTGGCGGCGGTCATTTTGATGCCACTGTTTATTATGATCATAAGAACACTACGCTGCAAGGAAGCATTACACGATCGGATCAATACAAGGAGCAGTCCTTTTGCATTGAGAAATCGGATGTCCAGCAATATTGCTACTGTTTGTAGATTAAAGTTTTGAATATAATTTAATGTATTTAAAATTTGAGTTGCTCTTAACTAGAACCTTGACAAATGGCTAAAAATTAAGTATATTTTCACTGCAAGTCCTGACAACTTGCTGGAAAATAGAAAAACCCAAAGGGAACCCCGCCTGGCATTAGGATAAATGACTAGCAAATGTGTTTAGATTTCTCTTAATTCCATTCACCACACATAAACACACCCGAGCACTTAACCAAAGCTGTTTTTGCACTAGACACTGTCAACAGATGGCATTGTGGCAGGAGAAGGAGGATGGGAGGGACGACAGTGCGAGTGTGCGACTGGCACACATATGGCGGGGCATAAACATTTGTCGTCGCTCTGCTGTAATTAATAATAATTTGCATTCACAGTTTGCAGTTCAGCGCCCCGTGCGAGATTTCATTTTAATTAAATTATATGCAGCCTTGTCGGGGCGTGCGGGTGTCCCTGTGTCCCTCTGTCCGTGTGTGTGTGCATGTGGTGTCTACTCGGCGGTTAAGGAGGCGTGGCAGATAATGCCAACTACAAGATAAAGCCTGACAGTGGGGGGCGGAGGGTATGGATGGCCCTTGCTGGCAACATGCAGCATGCATAAATTATTAGCGCTATCTGCTGTCATTTAAGGGTTCGCCTTAGTTTAGTTAAATTAAGCTCAGTGTGTGTGGGTGTGTGTGTTTGTACCTCCTGCAACACACACGCAACAACGATAACAATATTATCAGCTGCTGCCACAACAAGCAGTCAAGTGGCGGCGAAATTAAGTACATGGCAACCTGCATGAGTGACGCCATAATTTGTTAGCTTTTTATTATATATTTAAGCCATGGTTGTTCATTAAGCTCTTAAGCCCTCAATAATACATTATGCCATTAAAAAACTTTTGTTTATATTTAAACTCGTGCAATCAGTGGTTAAAATTTCACAATTTTCTTGAGATTTAAAGTTTACCTATGTTTTCTTATAGTTTATTAATAACTTTACAAATATATATTTAATACAGTTTAAGGTTATACAGAAGTACTCCTCGTTTCGCTATAAAATACAACACTTTAAATTCTTTCATTCATATACGCTTCATGGCTTCATGGCGCAACATGTCGCATACTTAATATCACGCATACGACCCGTTGACGCTTGTTACATCAGTGAGCACAAACTTCATTTTGGAGAGAACAGATGACCCTGGTGCCATGCCATGAAGTGGCAGGGATGTGAAAAGGACCCAAAACAGAGCGGGTTAGCGAGTTCGAGGGAAGAGCTGGGGAGTCGTGGCAAATGCCATTAAGAGCTTTTGACCAGGACGCGCCGTAAATCAAGTCACTTTAATTCAATAACAAGTTCCCCAGAGTGGCCCATAGGTTCCACTAAGCCACCCCAAACCATTTGCCTCCCTCCCGATATTTTCTCCCCCCCGTTGAGTCCGGCGCAATGTGCAGATGTTGCCATTTGGTTTCGGGCCCGGTCCGTGGACATTGATTTCGTTTATCTGCGATGCCAAATTATTCATTTGGGCCCACAGACAGCCACAGCAGACACAGAGAGGACAGAGCCATATATAGTATATTTCTAGAGGCAGAGGAAAAGAGAGAACCATAGAAGCAATATTGGTTAGCCCCAACCAAGTAATTTGGCACAATTTGATTTCGAGTTTGGCCCAAAACAATGGAGCCAAACTTCGGCTGCCTTTTGGCATTTCGAATTGTCTTCGACGTAATTCAAATGTTTTTCTTTGAGGCTTTTGCTGCTGCTGATGTTGGTGCTGTTGGTGCTTTTGTTGCCATTTAATTTCCATTTGGTCTAAAAGCCCATTCAACCTTGAACAAGTTTACACAATGCTAAATAAATTAGACAACAGACAACAAAAACTTTCAAACTCTGCTCAAGTGTCAAGCAATTGTTGAATTTATGCTTTGCATTCGCCTCCCCTCTTAGATTTATTTGCTATGCAAATCTAAAGCACAATTAATAGCAATTATGGATCATTGAAAGTGGGAGAAAAACTGGGAAGAGAAGTCGGAAAGCAGGGATGGAGACAAATGTCGTACTTATTTGAGCATTTTCCTGCATAATTATTGTTATTTATTGTTCAAGTATTTCTTACTTACTTCCCAATTGAGATTTATTACGGCAAAGATGTTTTGTCATCGTCTTCCTCTTGAATAAAATTGAATAAATCATAAGGTTGTCATTTCATTCGAGTAATTTTGAGCGGCTGAATATTGATTAGATTGATGAAAAGTTTTTGATTTGCTTGATTTGATATGATGGAATTTTAAATGTTATATTTGTATATATCCTTTTAAATTAGATGTAAGCTCCTATTTGCTTTACGCTCCATAAATCTTTAGCTCTTGCAATCAGTCCTACTGATGATTATATGTAAATATTTTATTCAATTATGTTTTCACCATTAAATTTTAAATGAAATTCTGGACACCAGAATGACTGTCCTCGGTGGAGTGTATTGTGGTCGACACAGACACACTTGACTTCTCAGCAGAGAGACACAGACACACATGCACTGGGATTATGATTTAAGCAACCGCAGCAGCTGTAGCAGTAGCTACTACCCCGGGGAAAGCCACTAAAAGGACGAGATTAGCCCGCTCACATCTCCAACAGATTCGGCCACAATGGTTTTGGCTAATCGCACTGTCATTGCGTTAACCGCATTTCGTTTATTTGCCGCATTGCATTAAATGACCAAATCAGAGGGTGGAAACCGGGTCCGAATGCCGGGTGTTGGCATGTCAGAGCAATAAGAATGCAGCTGCCGCAGGGTCCGGGGTCCCGATCTAATGCATTTTCCATCGCATATTTCATTATCAATTTGCATTGAAATCAATTTTGGGGGCGCATCCAAATTATACGCGCAAAGCGGAATGTGGCCAATAGCCGAGAACCAATCGCATTTAGACGGTTTGCATAGTTTGTGGGCATCATTCGAGCCAAACTGAACATATCGAACAATGTTTGGCCAGTCTGAACTTCGAATGCATTTTAACTGATTAGATTGATCAAATGTTGGCTGTTGAGGAGGGGCGAGGTCAGTCTGTGCATTGCGACTGCCAACTGGGCTCGGCCACAGACCAGTTTCGGATTTTGAATTGAAAACTGACTGATTGAAAGGGGATTAATTTCTGGTCAAAAGAGCAAACAAAATTCTAAATAAATGGAGTATTTTAGTACAGAACTGTATTAATAATAAAATATATTTATTTGCTCATAATTAAATATTGCCGAAATTATTTGAATGCATCAATTTTTAAAGTCTGCAAAGTTTTTAAAGAAATTTGTATATAAATCTGACATACTTACAGTTGGATATATTAAGGATCTGAAAGAGAAGATAGGAGTTGTTAATTAGTATATTTTGTTTATTTAAAAAAGTAACAGTTCATATAATTAAAGTAACAGTCAAGTATGATCAACTTGAAATTGAAAATAATATTAATCTGGCTAATTAACTTAGCTTAGCTATAAAAAATATAAATGAAACAAGGCGGAAGTCATAAGAAAATGCTCTTATAAAAAGGGAAATGTTGCGTAAAAGATGTTGCGTGGCATCCAACTAAAGACAAATGTTGCTAGAAACATTTTTAGCAACACCAATTGATGCTTTCAACTCCCATGTTTGTTATTTTACTTTACTTAAATTTTCAGAAAATTACCGATCCTGTTAGTCGATATATTGCCACAATTGGTACTATTTCTATTATTTTACTTACTTACTTACTTACAGTTGGATATATTAAGGATCTGAAAGAGAAGATAGGAGTTGTTAATTAGTATATTTTGTTTATTTAAAAAAGTAACAGTTCATATAATTAAAGTAACAGTCAAGTATGATCAACTTGAAATTGAAAATAATATTAATCTGGCTAATTAACTTAGCTTAGCTATAAAAAATATAAATGAAACAAGGCGGAAGTCATAAGAAAATGCTTTTATAAAAAGGGAAATGTTGCGTAAAAGATGTTGCGTGGCATCCAACTAAAGACAAATGTTGCTAGAAACATTTTTAGCAACACCAATTGATGCTTTCAACTCCCATGTTTGTTATTTTACTTTACTTAAATTTTCAGAAAATTACCGATCCTGTTAGTCGATATATTGCCACAATTGGTACTATTTCTATTATTTTACATCCTATAAGTCGATTTCTTACTACAATAAGGAATTATATTCAAAAGGTTTAAATTCTGAACCGAGCTATGCAGTTTTTAAAATATATATACAGCTTGTAACTATTTCCGTTCATTGGACAAATAATCTCCCCACCTTTAAAGATTCTTTTCGGTGCATATATAGCTCTAAAATTAATTATTCATTTTGTGGTAAAGGAACCAACTCATTCGGTTCCAGCCCAAGCTTTTAAGACCAAATGACCTAATCGAAAAAGCCCTTCTAACAAAGCCCCCTGGCCCTGCTCCAGTTACCTACTTAGGTACATCCTTTACCCATATGTGCGACTCTTCCAACAACCACACACACTCAACACCCACTCAACACCACCCCAAAAACCAAACACACACAAATCTGAGTATATTCCGTAGTAAACACACCCACGCCGGACTACTGACAATGGGCAAAATCTATAAACTATTGAATTGCAAATTGCGTATAAAGTCAAAAAGAAAATTTTTGCAATGTAAATTAACGGCCAACGAAACTGGCCAAAAGAGCAGGAGTAGTCAGAAATCAGAAATTGAGGAAAAAGAGAGCACAAGATTGGAGAAGGAGGAGGAGGAGGAGGAGGAGGAGGAGCTGTGTAAGAACAACGAGAATGGGAAGACCACAGTCATTTGATGCCACCCCGGACCCCCTGGATGGCTTTCGTTGGAGAATTGTGCTATGAAATAATCCGCAACGACAAATATGCGCGCTGTTGTATGTGTCTGTGTTGGCCATGTTCATGAACATGTGAGTGTGTGAGTGTGTGTTGGCCAGTTGGTTAGCCAAGTATCGCACAAAGCCGTGTGCTGTGCAAGTATTTTGTATTTTTGGAGCCAGTTACCCAGACGCCAACATCAGAGCCAACAACAGTCACCACCACTAGCCACCGTCAGCAGCAACAACAAAAGGCACTAACAGCCAGTGGCAAACCACACACATAAACCGGTCCAACGAAATTCCAGACAGTTGCCGTCGTCGCCAAAAGAGCAGCTCCAGCTACAGCTACAGCTCCCCAGCCTTCGTCTCCCCCTTTGGGCCCTCACTTTGGTCTTTCGAAGACCCCAAGACATGAGCAGCGGCAACCGGCACTAAATGTCAGGCGAGTGAACGGTTTTCAGATGGTGAGGTTGCGTTGGAAAAGAAGCATCGATATAGGAAAAAAATTGCAGATCTAAAATACAGTTAGCCAGCTTTAATATATATATTTTATGTAATATAAAATACATAAGAGAAAATCAAAGATATCTGCTATATACAGTTCATCAAAGATTGAGTTATTGATCATATTGATATAATAACAAAGAGATACAAATATATAATATAATATCTGCTGAATTCTGTTCATTAAAGACTCAAGTCTTTGATCCTAATAACTAGTTAATAAAAAAGAGATACAAATCGAAATGGAAAAAATTATTTTATTAAGATGTAAGAGGCATAAAGGCCTATATAAGCATATATTTATAAGAAACATAAGGAAATATGTATATATTTAATTGTTACCCTGTTCTTAACTTATAAATATCAATATAACAAGAACTGATCATAACCATAAATAGCTTTATTTTTCCCGACAACTTTTAAGAACATTCTCCAAACATTTCCTGCTAGCATTGAATAGTGAAATCTAGCAGTAGATTAATTAATAGAGAAAATCCATAGTAAGAGGGTTAGTTCCATTTTTCGCACAGTGTGAAAATGCAATGGTGCAAAAACAAATCACAGATGAGAAAAATCACAACTAAAGAGAGCTCATCAAGTTGGCTTAGAAGCCAGCACCATAAAAAAAAACTGTAACAGTGATTAACAAAGAGAAGAAGAAGAAAAGAGAGTAAAGAGAGAGAAGAAAAGCGTCAAAGAAGAGACCTCTCTCTTTGTAATGAAGTAAATCCTAAATCCATAGATATTCCCTTTGAGTTTATTAAATGTTTGCCGTGGTCTTTATCTAAGTCTGCAATTACTATACCAAATCATATTTCAATATCCTTAATGGATCTTTGATGGAACGTGGAAGTATTTTCCACAAAAGCAAAATTAATAAAAGCCGACATACACAAGCAAGTGCGCTTACTGGCATACTCACACACAAACATATATATCAGTTATATAATCACGATTTTTTTTTCTCTCTCTCTCTCTCTTTTTCCTCAAAGCCGGCGACAACTCCAAACGAATGGCGACGGCAAATTTGTTGTAATCAATATGAACTGGCGTCTGGCGGCTGCCTCAGATAACTCCACACACACACACACAGCTCCAGCAGGCCATAAACGGAGTGTATGTGTGTGAGTGTGCGAAAAACAGATTTGTGAAAAATGCGGAAAATGGCAAGAAATGAAATCGATGGATCCACAATCCACAGCAGGAACCATTGCGTTATATTGCAAAATATAAGTGTACCTTGGAGGCAGAGCAAAGGGAAAGAGGGGTGGCATACAGATACCATCTTGTGATTTCAATGTGTGTCTGTGTGTGGGTATTTCGTATGTGTGTGTGTGTTACATGCGTCAGCCATTATGATAAATCGCACCTTTTATTGCAGCATCAGCGCCTTGGTAACTGATTCGCAAAAGGGTGCCCGGGGCTAGGTTTCAGTTTTAGTTGCTTTCGTGTTGGATTCTGGCCAAATCGTTAAGGTCTTAGAAAAAAGCAAATACCAAAAAAAAAACCCTAATGATGATCGATTTGATATTAATTAACTGTATAGAAAACATGTTCAAGATGTTCCCATAGATATTTATGGGAGTTAAGCAACTAATTTGGTTTTGATTTAATGAATACCAGTAAGAATTGAAAGATGTTTAATTATTTAAAATATATTAATTGAGATCATATATATATCTATTTCTCAACTCTAAAATTAACAACATGCCTCACTTGCTTACTTTAAGTTCACAAGTTTCTTACATATTTAAAATCTTTATTTTTTGCTAAAAAAAAAGGTGACGAAAAAAGATGCTGAGGAAAGGATGTGTGGAGCATGACATCATTCAGCGATTACAACGACATTGTCGCTTTTCCTCAACCTCGGCGGCAGCTTCTTCTTTTTTTCGCTTATATCTGGTAACCCATATACCTCTCCCCATCCCTTGCCCCACAGCTTTTCTGTGTGCGTTGCTGCAATTACGAATACATATTTTTGATAGACTTGCTTAAGCCAAGCAAAAAATGTGATAAACGACCAGCTAAAAGGAGGAAAAGTGTGTGTGCGGAAAGGGGATTGTATATCGCAAGTGGAGCAATTTTTATAACACAAACCCACATATCTACATAAATTCCCCCGGGAATGTAGCGCAAACAAAAACAACACACAAAAACAGTGACACTGAAGCAAGTAAGATACTCCAAATAAATGCAAAGAAAAATCCAAGGGGAAATATTCAAAAGTGGATGGAAAGAGAGAGAAAGAGAGAGCCCTAGGGGCGAGGGAGTTGAATTAAAGAGATCACTTGACTTGGGATCTATTACATGTTCTCTTAAGTTCATTACTTCTCTTCAGCTGATAACTTGAATGGTTTATGTCTTGAAGCACTTGAAGACTTGCGAGGGATACTTTTCTAGAGAGCGGCATCATTACATTATAATGTATTATAGTTATCGGATAAATGGAGAATCTCAAGAGCTAATAAACTTCAAATTCAAATAATATAATAATATTTTATTCGACACTTTCCATCACGTATTCCGAGACAAAGTTAAAAATGCATTTTCCCTTGAATTTTGTAACAATATTTCGGAGCAACTTTGTTGACATTGGAACTTGTGAGAATTTGAAAGTTTTGGCAGCAAACCCCCCACCGCTCCCCGATGCATGACCTCCCCCCAGATCAACTCGACCGAACCAAATTCGATGCATCCTCCCACCGTCCGCCCATCAATATGTTACCACAAAATGCTCTTTTTTTTCTGTCGCACTGCCCCATTAAACATTCATCATTTTCCATGGCCATTCGTCATCAGTGCGTGGAAAAGTTAACGCCAAGAGAAGTTGCGGGAGACTGGCCGGGGAATGGGTAAGTGCAACAAAAAAAAAGAGAGCTGTAAAAAGGAGCGCCACATCGGTCAGCGGGCCAGCGCACACGCAAATAGCGAAAAACTCTCAGTTCGCTGACACACTCGCACAAATCCACAAACATTTATCGAAATATTTCACACGCATCCGAGCCGAAGAGATGTGTTGTGGTAACAGCAGCACAACAAAAAATAAAATAAACAACGCAGACAGACCTTTCAGGGCTTTAACACCCTTTAGCCGACTTGCCAACATTTACAATGTTCAAACTGGGTTGTCAGTTTGGCAAAAATGTAAAGAAATAATTGAGTAGAAAAACTATTTATATTACAAATACTTTACAAAGCAAACAAAGAAATATATAGAAATGTATAAATTCAGATCTAAAAACATTTACAATCAAAAAAGCAGAGAGAAATGTATGAAATATTTACCAAATGAGTGTTCAAGCCAAACCAAATATTTGGCATTTATTGTTAAGGCATTTTTATTTTTGTTAGCTTGAACTTCAACTTACTTCCTGCATATTTCTTCATTTTTTCAACAACAAACTAAAATAAGAAAAGTTCAACTATAGTGGTTATAAAAAGAAAAATAAACTTAACGTTATCTTCTTCCGAATTCTTTTTATAAACTTTATGTTAAATTTATAAAAATATACCTTTCTAACAAGGCTTTTTTTATACTTATATTATATACTTTAAAAACACTTTTCTGTTTTCTATTTCTATTTCAAAAAGTTCAAGGGTATAAAAACAGAAGCAAAGTGCCATTCAAGAAAATTCAAACAGATACAGTACATTGAAAATCCACAGCTGAGAACTGTATTGTGAAGTGAAGTGAAAGCCACAGACTGCACCGAGGAAACCCTTCAATCCGAGAGCTGCATTTGAACAGAGAGACAGAGAAGAGAGAAATGTGGATTCCCAGAGTCAAGCTGTAAACTTATGGACAGACACCTGCGAATAAGGTCAATAGAATTACCAAAGAAATGGGTAAAGGCAAAACACGATAGTGGCAAAAAGTAAACCCAACAAAAATACAGCGGTCCAATGTCACACCAAGAAATTGTTGCTCTTTTTTTATTTCTATGCCGGTATTTTATTTGCTCTTGCGGTTAGCACCATCAACCAGCATCAACAGAAATCAAAGCTCCACTTTTGCCTGACCCATTCATTACCATAAAAAGTGTGGGGCCAAGAAGATATAGGGGCGGACGGGGGCAAACTGGTTTTATCATCAATGCAGAACAAGAATATTCATTGGGATCTCCGAGGGGGACAGCGAAAGTGGTGCCATAGAAAGTTGACTCGAGACTTCGAGCTTTTTTGCTCAGTTGCGGGACGCACACAAAATCACGCAAGCGGAGAACTTTTTAATTAGACACTAAACTGCAACTGTGACGGGACCCTTTTTTTGGTCTTTTCTTGGCTTACAGCGAAGAGAGAGCGAGAGAGAGAGCAGCACTCATTATCCTGCTGATTAATAAGCAAAGCACCGAAAGGTACAGACTTTGACTTGGAAAGGGTAATTCGGAATTTTCAAGCAGCTTGCCACCAGCTTCTCTTCCTTGAAATGCTCATAAAATCAATAGTAAAATTTTTACAAGCATTTATTTTTAACTAAGCACATAACAGGCAGGGATTTATAGGTATTCAAAAGGATCTTGAATAATTAAGCGATTAAATATTGGTCGAAAATCCTTAGAAAGGTTATGATTTAGGTGTAAAGTGTTAAAGGACATACCCAGCAATAATCATTCTTATTCTATAAGATTTATTTGACATTTATTAACTTTCAAGTATAAATTGGATATATTTTTTTTTTAAGAATTTGGCTAATAAGAAACTATACTTTAGAGGCCACAACTAAGTAAGCTACTTAACCACTCAACCGAAATACATTTCACATATATTTTACTTCTTATTTCTTCCCTTAAAAAGAACTCATCAACCAACCATCTCAGAGTATTTTCCCTCTCGGCATTGTCCCGGGAAAAATACCACCTGTCACGGTCTAAACGATCAAGTGACTGACTGACAGTTGGCTAACTGGAGCAAGTCGGTGACTGAAAAATGCCCGCCAGGCAGGGAACAAGAATCCAGAAAAAAACGAAAAAAAAAACTGTTTGAAAAGTGCAAAAAGTGCTGAGCCCAAGATGAAAGTTTAACAACATTTAGCTGAGCAGGCACAAAGTAAAGTTGGCAGGCGGCAAGGACTTGAAAAAAAAAGGCCAGCAAGAGCAGCGAGGACGCCGAACGGGGACTCTGAGCTGACTGAATGGGATCAAACAATTCGCTAGTTTACACCTTGGACTCATTTAATTATATTCATTGTAGCAGTTCAAGTCTCTCATTAGTCGCCCCCTCATCGCGGCATCTGTCCTTCTTCCGCAGCTCCTTCTTGGCCATAACAACAACAACAAGTTGGCAAAGTTTTGTGAAATTTTCTTGAACAAGTGACCCATAAGTTGGGCCCCAGCCCAACAAGTCAGTTTGTCTACCCCGAAGGAACCCCAGCTATTTCCCAACACCTCCTCCGATCCTTCGAGTCCTTCGCCTCGCTGCCTAATGAATATGCTGCCCTAGGGCCAGGTCCGGGCGTCTCGGCAACGTTTACTTAGCAAACTCAAACGGTGTTGGCGTATCCGTGGCTCTAATTGCTTTGTTAGACACCGTTGGGGCAAAATATGATGGTGCTGGGCTTGGGTTGGTGCTACAAGCGGCGCATATACCGTCTGAGGCGTTGGCAAAGTTTCCCTGCCACAAGAGATGCACAAGGTGCATGTGAGACTTTAATTTAATCAGGCCTAAGATATGATATCTTTTACTAAATAATTTAATTGCCACAAGGTTTTCTTTACAAGACTTTGTTGCGAAAGAATGCTAGATATATATATGGACAGGAAGTAAGAAACTAAAATTAAACTAAAGCAGGACTTAAT
This sequence comes from Drosophila watanabei, assembly GCA_008042575.1. Classification (NCBI taxonomy): domain Eukaryota; kingdom Metazoa; phylum Arthropoda; class Insecta; order Diptera; family Drosophilidae; genus Drosophila; species Drosophila watanabei. The sequence goes on from VNJS01007363.1 coordinate 116,752, forward strand.
AATAATTCATTTTATAAAAGATATTTGTTACTCATACTGAGAGTAAATATTATAAAGCTTAACTAATTAAATACCTAAACTACCTCCCCTATTTTCATCCAGTCCAAGTTAAAATTTAAAGACTCCTTAACTCTCCGGTCACGAACTTTGCTCTAAACTTGTCAATCAACCCTCGAAGGCAGGATGCGCACCCATTCATCCGGCCGGATTCGCACAAGTCTGAGGCCCGAGGCTGGCAATTATAAATACTCTTCTCCTCGGCTGCGATGGCGTTTAACAGGAAAACATCACAGGACATTTCACTAATCTCCAGGACAGCAGCAGCAGCAAGTCCCTGTCAACGGGAAAGGAAAGTAAAGTTGTCAAGGGAGCGGAACTGGGAGCAGGTCAGTGTTGCGCCCCGGGCAATCAAACTTCGACTTCATTTGACAACTTTAATGGAGTCCGAGGCGAAGCAGCAGTTTGGAAAAGTTGCTTATTGCATTACCGCTGACCGTTGGCTAAACTTTGTATTACATAACTACTATGTTGGCTTAACATTTTCCGCCCGCCTGCGTGTTCCCCCCTCTTGCTTCCCCCAAATTCCCATAACAGCTTTCCCCCAAAGGCAAGGCCGCAGCCCATTGTCACTCATAAATGTTGAACAAATTGTGTGAACACAGCAGTTGGTGAGACACACACACATGGTGAATACTCTAGTTCTGAGAAAGGCGGTAAGTTTATATTTTTAAAATTCATAAAATAAAAAAATAGATACATATGTAACTAGTTAATACAAATGTATTTATACTACTTGCAGGATCAGCAGGAACCTTGCTGATATTCAAGAAAGTTTTGCTTGAACAACAAAATAATTTACTATTTGCTTTGATTCTTTAAATGCTATAAATATTTCTTAGAATAAAATAAGTAGCTTCAATAGATTTGTAATAGAATAATTATCTGATCTAATTTATTCCCCATTGCTTTAGTAATTTAAAAAACCTTAAAAATTACAGTTATACTTCAAGATTTTCCTCCATATTTTCATAAGCTTTTCATATATAATTTTGTTGTTTTTTTATTAGTTGGACTTCAAGATTTTCCTTCCATATTTTCATAAGCTTTTTATATATAATTTTGTTGTTTTTTTATTAGTTGAAAACTTGTGCAGACATTGCATGTGTGTCGCCACCCGCAGCTTTTCCCGGGCGTGGGTCGGTCTCCTGATGTGACATGTTGGCTTACCGCTAATTGTAAGTGAAATTAGCGGTTTTTGTTGTTGCTAATGAAAATTGTTTGAGCCGGAGAACTTTGCGTCATTTGCGGGGGCAGACATTTTGAGTGCCGGAAAAAGTTTGCCCCAAAGAGACCAGCTTGGGAAACGGATGCAGTGAGCGATTAATCGGATCTCGTGTAAATCCAATCAAAGTTTGGCTCACGTTATGCGCATAATTAAAAATTACTTTACTTTGCTCCGCTTTCATTACGTTTTCTCTCAGCTTCCCTTTTGCCAAATTCTAGATTCTTTTTATTTCCCGGCCATGTCGCCATATGTCCAAGCCACGCCCCGGTAGAACGCCCCCGATTTTGCAACGTTTTCGCCCTCGTCTCGTAACATCTTCGACGAGAAGTGAAATTAATGGCTTTTCTATTATTTTGCACAAAGTTTCGAAGCGCATTTGACGTTGATTGCATTTTTTGTGCTCTCGAAGGACGAACATTATGTGGGCGGTGGGGGTAGGATTACAGGGGGGTGCAGCTCCCACCAGCAGCGGAATCACAGCTGCTGGAAAGCTTGATTAAAAATTTAGCGAGTGTGCAAGCGTATTAGTGAGTATCTGTGTGTTGCCAAGCCGGGCAATTTGCCTGTCTCCCATCCACGGATTCCCATTAACCGGCGGAGTTTAAGGGGAGAGCAAGTGCGGAGGATTAGTGGTCAGAAATAGGAACTATGGAACTTCCTCCCCCCCTGGTATGGTCCATCATAGCCACATATGTTCCGGCGACTGTCTCTCTAGTTTATGGTTTGATTTATGTGCTCAAAGGTGCGGAGGATCATAAATTCAGATAAGAAATTCTTCAAATTGCTTTTGGCACAATTGCACTGCAGGAAAGTAGAGAGAAAAAGGATGTGGCCAAAATTGAGAGAGTGGAACCAGGTGCGATTCGAAAAAAGAAATTTCCAGATATGTTATTTTAACCACAAAACCTAAAAACGAATATAAAAAAACAGGAATTGAAGGTTTGGTTTTATTTTCAACTCATTTCAAACTGTTTAACTATAATATTTGTGCAATTTAAAGCTGTTTTATTATTATTTAATTAATTAAAACCCCCTAAATATTACAATCTTAATACTTGTAGTTACAAACTTCCTTACCAACTTTAAAAATCCAACTACTGTTATCATTCAGATCTCAAAGTTGGCTTGTTGTGCCTGACCATTATGCAGACTGCAACTTTGTTTTATCTGTCTCGTTCATCGAGTTCCATATCTGATCTCTCCAGCCTATTCAAAAAAAGGAGCAGGACTTGGGGAGAGGGATCTGCAGGCCAGACACGCTTTCAAGGAAAAGGAGAGCAAAGCGTTAAGTTGCACAAAATGAACTTCCTTCCTGGACTGCCTTCCTGTCGCGGCTGAATGGCCGACTTCCACCGGTTCCACTACGTCCCAAAAACGAAAAAACCCATCCCTTTCTCTATATATATCGACACGCCCACTTGTAAGCGTAACCGCCCAACTTGGCTGGTAAAAGTTTTTCGGGGGCAATCCCAGACGGTCGAAAACCTCAACGCGTAAAAAGGACCAACTAAATGTGAGCCCAGGAAAACTTTAAGCTCATTTTATCCTTTACATATATATAGAGCCGTCCGTCCGTCTCGACGCCATCGAACAATACGAATGGCTGGAGCGAGTTGCGGCCCAGACAGGATTCCCTGGCCTGGACCAGGCTAAAAACAACCAAACCAGTTAATTTCCAAATTGTGAACAGAACCAAAAAGTGCGACAGACCCCCGGAGAGAGTGATGTGCTGTATGGGCAATGGGTGAGCTATGCATGAGGCGGATTGTTGGGTTTTTGGAAGCGAAATGCGATTGCACTAGAGATGGTAATGGATGTCGATCGGAAAACGAGCAATTGGAATAAAATAATGTCGATATATTGAGACATACATAATGAAACCTCAACAGATAAAATTATATTTAAGAAAATTTAAATCAAATTGTATAAAAGTATAGAAATCATATATAATCTTATAAAATCATATTAAACCTTATCAATTCATTTAAAAATCATGTCACTTGAGATGGTAAGGGAGGGACTGGCGATGGTAAAACGAGCAATTCGAATAATATAATGTGATAAGGAAATAATTTAACTGATCAATTTATACAAAAAAAAAATTCAATTCAAATCGTATTGAATTCATATCATATCAAATTTTATAAATTCATTTAAAAGGCATGTCAGTTCATAAAATAATTTTAAATCATTAAATCAAATCAAATCATAAAATATCATACGAAAAATCTTGAAGAATTGTATTAAATCATATAAAATCATATTAAATCAATTACAATCGAATCTTGTTAAATGAACTAAATAAATCAATTAAAAATTAAATAAATAGATCAAACCGAAATATTTTATTTTTGTTCGGAATCATCTATTTATTGTCTTGTTCAATTTTAGAGCTCCCGTCTTTCAATTAAAAAAGCATGGTAATTGGTATATTGTCGTGTTTTTTGATAAATCCCTTACTTATATCATTATAAAACACCCCATTTCGTGCTGATTTCAATTGTTAAAGTCTCCTGTCCATGACCCCGATTCCCTCACGATCCCATCTTTAGGACCGGACAATGGTTCGGCTTGATTTGCTACGCCGCAACTAGTTCAAAACTACAAAACGCGGCTGCACCGCAGCACCACCACTGTATCCAATACACTGGCAAATGGTAAATGGTAAATGGCTCGGGAGCAGAGCGGGTCTGGTTTTTTGGGCTTGGAATCGGAGGCAGCCTAGTTGGAGTCGGAAGGGGGAACTAAGCACTGAAGTGTAGGCCGAGAACAACAAAAGCAGCTGGCCAAAGAAGCCGATGGACTGGTCAGAGCCAGAGCCCGAGCCAGAGTCGGCGTTCGAATTGGAGTCAGTGCTCTAGCGTCATCATTGCCAGAGCATAAAACTTGTTTCTGTCTAAACATGGAACCAGCCAGTGGCACCCAACTCCCCATGGCCCACGGTTGGCAGCCGCACCTCCCCTCCCCCCCTTTCGCCAGTTTAGGCCCCGGTTGCAAGCCAGTCTGAAATATCTTCCGGCTTTGCAAAGGCAACAAGAACAGCAACAACGTCGCCAGTTTGGACGCAGTTCCGTCGACGGCTTGGGCAAGTTTTCCATTGTTAAAAGGTTTTCCCAAAAAAGCGTCGCGTTGCCGACGGTTTTCCAGCTTGCGCTCCACCCGGTTGCAGCAGGAGACAACAACAACAGCAACAACAACACTATACAACATTTTGGCCATTGTTTGGGAAAGGGCCAGCCAGAGAGCCAGCCAGCCAGCATTAATATTGTGATTTGAAAATTACGAAATTCTCCAGTGGCGGATAAAATTGAAGTTAGCCGGGGAATATGGCGGCGGTCTCAGCGGCTGATCTATTGTTGTTGGCATTGCCGCTAAATCTGCGATAAATTTCATTTGAAAAAGTACGAACAAAAGGGGTTAAATGCGGGCTGAACGGCAGATTGGAATGTGAAACAAAAAGTCGAGTGATTTTAATTGTTATATTGTATTTTAATGTTTTTATCAAATGATTATAATCGCAGCATTAGTTGTACAAGCATTTACATGCAAATCGTTTTTACAATCACGTTGATAATTTTTAAGTGTTTAATTTGATTACATTGTGATCCAGAAATTTAATTTTAAATGCTTAAATATATGTATTTTACTATATAAATTCTTATAGAATAAACAAATAACATTCCAATCTATTTAAAGCTAAATTAACTATCAAAACATCATTAAGAAATTTTCACCAACACAATCATCAGCCACATAATCACCTTTGTTTGCCAAACTATAGATAGATGTAATCCCCGACAACTCAAACAGCTCGTTAGGTAAATTAACGAAAGATTGAACTCTCTGTGGAATTCGGACGGGTAAAGTTCATTGCCATGGGATCCGTCCAGAGTCTTAAATTAGGTTTATGGTCCATTAAAAGATCATCAGGCGAGAGCGAGCGATGAGATGAATCAATTTTTGGCAAAGGCGAAATGCTCTCGAATTTGGGTTACACTGCGACCTCACCAGGTGCTAACCCAAAAGCCCACTTACCCGCCTCACTTGCTCTCTCCGGGAAGGGGGGTGAGACCGGGGTCCGGACCCCGTGCACCAAACCCGTGGACTCGACAGACAGACGAAGCAATTCATAATTAACATAATTGAGGCAACCGCCTTTGGATGTTTTTGTGCTTTGATGAGCAGAAAGCGATTCCCCAGAAGGGCGAGGGGCGCTGCGATGGATGACGACCCATAAAAATACAAGAGAGGCACGAAAGGGGTTTTGCTGGCTGTAACCAAGGTACTACCTACCTTCCTACGTTGCTACCTTCCTACCTTCAACCAAGCGGCGTGGCAGGTTGGCTGGGATGTGAAAACGAAACAATATGTAATTTCTACGCAAAAATGTTTTCACATGGCCCGTCGCCTACCAGCAAAGGGGCGTGACACAACAGCAACAGCAATAACAACAACTAGGCAAGAGGAGAGAGAAGAAGAACCTGCGTACAAGAATGGCAGCAAAAAATTGACGTTGACGTACTCACTACCTTACAGTATGGAGTGGGGAAAATGGTCTCTAGGAAAAACCTGTCAATAAACTGATTTCAATAGAATGAGAAAATATTCAGTTCTTTTCAGATTTCACCGAAATAAAACTTGAAATTTGAAGGGAATGTTTTTAAAGATTTATTTCTGAAGAGCATCAAAAAGTATCACTACGTTATAAGATGTTTTTAAGATGAAAGGTTGGATCAAAATGTGATAACATTTTTATCTTTAAAAACCTTAACTTAAAAATTAAATTCCACTTTTGAACTACTGTATCTCACATTAAAAAATTAGTTGTAAAATTATATTGTGGAGAAATATATTATACGTTTTCAACGTTTATTTAAAACTCGTGAATTTAAGATTATAGGTTGGATCAAAATTTAATAAAATATGTATCTTCAAAAACCTTTAATTTAAACAGAAATTCCATTTTCGAAGCACTGTATCTCACATTAAAACAAAGTTGTAAAAGGTAATTGTGAAGAAATATATTACACTCTTTCAACTTTTATTTAAAACTCGTAAATTTGGGATTCATGGAAACTGTTAATAATAAATTTATAAAAAAATTTTAATAGGATATTATGAAGAAATATATCAATCGTTTATTTGAGACTCGTTAAGTTGGGATTCATGACATTTATTAATAATAAATTGTATAATATATTTATTTAATTGGGCTTTGGTTTCTTAATATTTAAGTGATTTTTGGTAAACTAGGAAATTTCATGTTCGTTATAATAAAAAAAACTCAACTGCTCAGTCTAAATTTTTTTGTTAAAATAGATTTTGTAAATTAAAAATGAAAAGCTTTATAATTTGCTCACGGAAAATTAAAGCATGGGTACAATCGTTACATAATTAAGGAGCTTAGAACCTCCTCCCACTTATCCAGGGTTCCCTGTACACTTCCAAGTTGACTTACTCGCTATATTGTTGATTCTGCTGTCTCTCCTCAGTTCTCCCGTTTGCAGAAGAGAAAGAATTTCGTCGGTGACCCGGGCTTGGCCGCTTTGGCGGCTGCTGAGACGGGCGTTTATGGCCTCCACCGGCTGATGACGCTGGAATGTGGCCACCAAGGCTCTGCTGATGCCGCAGTTGCGTTCTGTTTGGTTTTGTTTTGTTTTTGTTTTTTATCTTCCGTCGAACTCTTCTTGCCGTCCTCCAAATGCCGGCTTTAAAATCTTTTTTGGTTTTTAGCTTTTGCTTTTGACTTTTGCTGTGCTCTGATGACAAAAGGTTGTTGTTATTTGCTCTTCTTCGACTTCGCACCTCGCCAAAGTGCCGTTATTCAATGACGAAGGGCAGCACACACACACACAACACAGGGTGGGAGGAAGAGTAAGAGAGAGCACACGCGAGCAACAATATATTTCAATCATTCACAATATTTTTTATTTATTTGGTATTGTATTTTTCGCATTTATTCACGAATTATCTCACGGTCAACTGGTTTGTTTGTCGTTTTGTTTTCTCTTTCGATTTTTTTGTTGTCTCGAACATCGAAATTGATGGAAATGCAAATAAACGCGCAAAAAGACAAGAACATTTTCCGGCCCAAAAAGAGGCTGAAAAGAAAATGCAAAACGGCACGCGACGCACGTACTTAATTACTGGATAAAAGTGTATATGTGTGTGTGCCAGCGGCAGCAACAACACAACTGTGGATTCAATGTCATTGTGGGCCTCGAATCGCCGCCACCCACACACACACACAAGTCAAATGGACAAATTGAATTTCGGCTTGCAATTTACGCTTTTAATTAAATCATTAAAAAGGGGGCACAAAGATTACGATTACGCCATTTACACACACTACTACAGGCAATTGATGCAGGCCAGCGTTTGTTTGTATGTGTGTACGTGTGTGCTTTGTGGCTAAAAAAATGCAATTATACGCAAACCAAATGCAAACGCAATCGACGGCAAATTACATATTTGTAATTGTTTGCAATTGAACTGCTTTTAAAATTGAATAGCAATTAAATTGTTGCTTCGCAAACAAGCAAATATAACAAACAAACACGCACACACAGTTGGCCGAAAAAAAACCAGACGGACCACTACTACACACACAGACACTGCGCCGTCGCGCCCGCTCTGCAGAACCTCTCTTCCTCTTCCTCCTGCCTGCCTCTTTTTCCCGTTCTCCTTAGCCGTGTGTTGTTGTTTACCTGTGGCTGGATAGCTGCAGCTATTTAAGCATAATTTCATTCACACACCGCCTTTGCTGGCACGGAATTAGCCGCGGCGGGCTGTAATTCTGTAATTAAACAATGCGGTATTTCGAAACACACGCTGAGAACGAACACAAACACTGACGAAAGCGCGCCCTTCCCGCACACACACACACACGCAAACAATGCGGCAATCCGCCGACGCAACTTTGACCCGGCGACGCGAAGTACGGCGTCCGCACACCACAGTTAAGAAAAAAAACTGAGATACTTTCTGCTGGAGCACTTGTTGCGTTCCCAGCTGTTTTGAACCAGCAGCAGTGTTGCCAGATGCTAAATTGGCTTTCCACCTAAAAAATGTCAACAAGTGGAAATTACCCTCGTGAGAATTCAAGTGCCCCTTAATTACATGTATTTGCCGCCTAGTTGCTCCTAATGTAGAACGCCATGTCGGAAATTGCTGTTAAAAATATAAAAAAAATAATAATTTTGATTTATTTCCAATTTGCGCGTCCAATAAGAAAAGAGTTTGATGTGCCCGTAGGGTTTTCCTCTCAAAAATGCCAAAAACATTTCAAAACAGGCGCGATATATCGAATACTTTTGAAATGGTCGATTTCGATAATTTTTTGTTTAGCTAGATAGCTAAACATTTAGCTTTAAGGCTAATTACTTATAAGGTTTGTGTCTTGGATAATTTAGTACATTCTTATATTTAGTACATTCTTATATTTAGTGCACTCTTATATTTAGTACACCCAGACAAGAACCGAAGGTTTAGTACATTGGTTTTAAAATAAATTTAAAAAACGGAAGAAAATCGAAATAGTCGTCTTTTTTAAGAGCCTAAAAATAAAAATACTAACAATTTGAATGCTATTAGCTTTATATGTTGCTATCTTCAACAAGAGGAATAATAATAATGCTCATTTTTGACAAGAGTTCTCTTATATTTTTCTTTACTTTTATCTCCATTTCTTATCAAAGCTTATAAAGGCATTTTAGAAATAAGATTTGATATTGGATTATTTTACCTTTAATGTTTATAAAGCCTTAATCTAAAAATCTAAAGGTGTTGCCAAACTTTCTGGAAACTTTAAATGTTTATCTATTCAAAGATACTTAAATTAAAGAAACCCAACCTTAGACTTTAAAAAATACATATGGGTGATTCTCTGAAAACAACAACCACGACCAAAAAACTAAAAGTTCTCTAAAATTTTATTTTCCAACATAGTAACTTTAGGAAGTGTTCCAATAGATCAAATTTTAAAGCCTTTAACGTATTCTAAAAGAGATTTCGAAATATTCGCATGCATTTTCGAATAAATGCGATTTTTCATCATTTTGATGAAAAACATCATAAAAAAGAGCTTTTTTTTTTGTTTTAATAAAAACACCTAAACAGAGGCATTACGCTTTAACTTTGGTTTCCTTACATCACAAGAAGAATACAAAAAGTCGAAATAAAACGGAAATAGGCTCTTCTAATTTACTTCAATATTAAAAAACACCATGCAAAGTATGATGGAACAAAGTTTTGCGTGCGACATCGATAAAAATTCAATTAAAAAAACTATATAATATTTTTAGGTCAACCTAAAAATATAATTAAGACTTCATTATGCATAATACATTAAAATTAATTGCACAAGAATCTAGCATCAGGTTTCGCTGAAATCAGTGATTGAACGCGTTTTTAAAAAAGTGACATCTGCTTTTGTCGCTTGTGAATTCCTTACATTTTGGTAATTATTTCGAAAACGAACAATGTCCTAAATCGATCTTAGCACCAAGAGCTATATGTTTCAAATTTTGTAAAGTTTAAATAATGTCTTGGAACATGCCTTGCCGTTTGCAATTCTGTTATTATGAACCGAAAACCATCCCAATCCCGCTCATACATAGCTTATTCGAATACGACCTCTTACCGCCCAAGTAGCTGTCAAAACATACCCCAAAAATGTACTTTGCTTTACTTGTTCTCAAATTAAACTAAATTTGACCAATGTTTGCTTTAATCGTGTTTATCTTATATAAATTATCATTATAAATTATGCATTATTATTCTGATTCGTTCAATGAATTATCTTAAAAGACAACCAAAGATGAATGCAATTCAAAACTTTAGGTAAAACAGTTGTTAAGCTGATCTATTTTTCAAATTGAGTTATTTATTATGAAACTAAAAGTAAAATCATCCTTATTTAAAATTATCGGTACTTAATATCGGTTTAAAATCAAATATGACATTTTGGGAATAAAAAATAACCTTTTAAAATTAATTCATAATCCCGCCCTTTCCACTTCCTTATGAAATGTGTGTTTAGTTAATTTCGAAAATGTTTACAGGTGCTCGCCAAGTAGTTTAGGATGCGATGCCGGCGGCAGGAACTCGAGTTTCATTGGCCCCCCGAGAACGTCTGTCAGTGAGTCCATCTGAAGGCGATATCAACGCCGCGGGATTATTAGCTTATTCGGATTCAGTTTCCTTGAGTGCTCGGCTTCCACACGCCATAAATCAAATGCTCGAAAATGCCGCCGCTCGGATTCCGAATGCAATTACTCAATTAATTTGAATATAATTGTCACAATTTTCCACTTGAAAGCCGCGCAAAGCCAACGGCCAATGGAAACAAAACAGAGACAGCCAAGAACATGGCCTCGATGGGGGGGGAAAGAATGTAAAACGAGATCGCAATTTTATGCGCACATCAAATAAAAATGTATATTCAGCGACGCGACGGGATCCCTCGATGGATTTTCCGATAAAATGTCAAAGGCTTTAATGGAGGAACTGTCGGAGTCACTCTGCCACTTGACAACAGTCCGGGATCTGGAACAATGACAGCGGGAGTGAAAGGCGCAAAAAGCAGAGTGAAAATGGGCATAAATTTTGGATTTGGACTTAATGATACCCCAAGGTTTTCAATTAAGAATTAATTGCAAAGAAAATATAAATTACGACGTATCCTAAACTGCTAAAAAATGAAATCTTTTTCCAGATTTTGTGCATTCTTAAATTAAAATCTTAATATAAGACCAAAAATCATAATTTAAGATTACGAGATTCTAAGCTTCAATTAAAACCAAAACAACTTAAAAGAGGAATAAAAAAATCTCAAAAGAAGACCAAAATATTCTTGCACAACATTCGTAACCAAAAGTCTTGAAAAATGTCCAAATGTCTTGAACTTTTTTATCAGTGTAGAGAAGTAAATAATTGCTTGTTTGTATTTTATCTGAATAGAAAATAAATACAAGTTAAGAAGGATTTTTGAAATGCATATAATTTTATAGTTTAAAATGTACTTTGGTTTAAAATAAATTGAAGCACAATTTTTGTGAAGAATATTTCCCATTAGATTTGGAAAAGCTGCGAAGAGTTTCAGAATTTTATTACGAAAAAAAAAGGTTTTAAATTATTTAAGACAAATATTTTCGGCATTTGGAAGAATAAAATAGGCATTATTGTTATAGGTTATGGTTTGTAAACGTAATTTATCCTTAAAACTTAATAGGAACCTAAAAATAAACAGAATATTTATTGAATATTTACCTAAAAATATACAGAATATTTCTCGAATATTTACCTAAAGATATACAGAATATTTCTTGATTTTTTACTTAATGCACATCTCTAATCAAGAATCCAAATCACATTCCTCAAGTATTTTTACAAACTGAGAAAGTTTGCTGTAAATATTTCAAGTTTTATGTGATTTCAGTTAAAATAAATTGTATTTATATTTATTTATTTATTTTAAACCAATACAACGATTCTATTATTCCCAATTTATTCCCAATTATCGCGTATAAAAATGCGATTGAAGAGATATTTCTTGAATATTTACCTAAAAATATAGAGAGAATTTCTTGAATATTTACTTAGTGCACATCTTTAACCAAGAATCCAATTCACATTCCTTAACTATTACAAACTAAGAAAGATTTTCTGTAAATATTCTACATTTTATGTAATTCCAGTTGAAATAAATTCTATTTATATTAATTTATTTATTTTAAACCAATAAAACGATTCTATAACGCCTTATTTATTCCCAATTACTGCGTATAAAAATGCCATTGAAGAGGCGGCTTTATTCAAAGGCTGCGGAAATGGGAAATAGTTTTCCCTCAAAAATAAAAGAAAAAAACCGAGCAATAGTTACACTTGCTGCCTTTCTTCTTTCATAGTGTTTATTTATGGTTGTTAATAAATCTAAATTTGCTTACCTTTAGCTCGCTTTGGCGGCTCGGCTCATTGAGGAAATGCAAATGAGAGCAGTGAAAGCAATTGGGGCTCAAAAATCGGGAATCGGGAATTGGGAATTGGGATCCGGAGAAAGAGGAAAGTGAACGGAGTCTGGGTGAGGGGCACAGCTGCGACAGCGGCTCTGAGAGCCTTTGATCCTCTGACGGAACATGAATTAAACGGCGCTACAACAGCGAACTCTATCCCGGCCTATCGCCGATCCTGCGCGTGATATATGGGATTGACAAATTCTCCACTTGAGGAGAGTCTAGACTCCGACTCCGACTCCGGGCTTGGAGGAGGGAGGAGGGAGCAGGGAGGGAGGAGCACACGTCGCCGCAACATTGCCGCCGACATTGAAAGACGAGAACGTAATTGTTTATGGGTCGCCGATATTCATATGTCCGTCTGGTCAGTGTGGTCCATTAGGTAATGTTTGCTGGCACTTGACATGCATTATCCCTTGGCTTCATGGGCGTTTTGTTTTTGCCACTCCACAGGCAACTCCCTTGAAGAAAACTACAATTAATTTGGGTTTTAAAAAATTATGGGTATAAGAATATATTTTATAAAAATCCCTTTAAGAAAACTACTATTAGTTCGGATTTAAACAAAAATTATTGCTATAAAAAATCATTTTATAAGTAAAACTAAATAATAAAGGTCGTTATTTTAATGCAAAATAGTAAGAAATATTGTATGAAAAACTTGTGGACCTTTTTCAGGCATAAGCAGAGTTTTTATCAAACTTTTTATTAACAAAATTAATTCAATTGAAGTCTGCAAAAAGAATTGTTTTGACAAAACATCATTTGCTTATAAACAAAGCTTCTAAATACATTGAAAATTAAGCTAAATAATAACTAAACTAAAACTAATATATAAGTCAAATATTTAAAAAAGAAATCTTGAAAATTTTGAAATCAATTTAAAGGTTAGAAAAATTGTATTTAAATTAAAATATTTGATTATTATATATATCAGGGACCGTAATCATTATAATTTTTATTTTAAAAATCAAGTGATAATGATTATGTACTGCTTTCTATTATTTTAACATTAATTATGAATAAAATCGATTTATATTATAAAAATCAATAATAATTATAATTTTTCATCAAAACATTAAAAATTAGTTCATAATCATGATTTTTGAGCAAAATAATAATAATAAAAAAAATCATTATTTTTGATTTAGATTTTTTTAATCAAAATAAAAGTCTACGTTAATTACAAAGCGTTTCATGAATTTTTTTTGGCAAGTTCGTAGCACACAATTGATCCTTTAGATGTCTTAAATCTTACTAAAAATATATTCATTATTTTCTCTACAATGCTAAGCTTCTAAAATTGTTATTCAACAATTCAATCCCCTATTAAACTGTATTATTTCCTTAAAAGAAACCCTAAAAAATTAAGACCAATATCTTTCAGATTTCCTCTATATTTACCATACATTTTTTGAGCTAATGCGCGATCCCCGCGTGATTGACACTTAACCCAACGAAGAAGGGAGGATGGAGTCTTCACCCCAGAGTTAACCCCCGAAGAAGCTTCAGAGGCTGTCAGAGATGTGGAAACTCAAGCCGAAAGTGTGATCAGCTGCACTTGTTGGTCTGTGGCAGCGGAACTTCAACCTCAACCTCCCATTTGTGGCATGTGTTTGTGGAGTAATTGATATGCCACAACACCATTGAACTGAACCACCAATATCATGCTCACTGGCCCCCCAATGAAATATTAGCCTTTGCCCCGCGGCCTGTCATAAAATGCCTCGAGAGGAAGGGAGTTTTGTGATGTGCCCTGCATTTTGTATCTGAACGAGAGTATCTGTATCTCAGTGTGTGGATGCAGGAAAACATTTTACAGTTGCATTGCCATTGCCCTGCCACTTAAACGTTTCATAAATGCAACCTTTGTAATGTCTGCCGCCGACGCACTTCCCTTCGATCACTTTTACTTTAACCCCTTGCCCGTGGCAATCCCCAAATGCGAAAAGCAGCCAAAGGGAAAATATATTTCCAAACGGAAATCGTTGTGTGTGTTTTCATTCGTTTTTCATAAAACTGATCGCTCGCCCCGATAAAATTGATTTATGCGGCGATCGGCGGCAATTATACGCAGATGCAGTGCCTAATGGATCGGTGGCCGATCGAAAGCTGTTCATGAAGATATAAATACGAGAGCAACGTGGCAAGGAGTCATGGATAAGAGTTGTGAGCAAGGAGGTTGAGTGATGGGTTTATTGATTAATTAAGACTTGACTTCGGTTTAGGAGAGAATTTAAGTCGATCTGTTAGTGGAAATCATAATTTAAAATGATTTAAATACAACAAATTCTGCACAAAACCTGTTAAATAAGTAAATATATATCTTATTAATAAATACGCACTTGGCTTCGTCTTAAACTTTATTTATTGTCCAACATTTTACATAAAACAAGGTACTATTAGCTATGAGGCATTTTTCCTTAGATTACAACATAGTTTCTGCTTGAAATTGCAATAAATTAAAGACTTTAAATCTCATCCCAAATCTGAGGCTATTGCATGTGCTGCAAATGATGTTGCTGCTGCGACTGATGCTGCTGCGACTGTTGCTGCTGCTGCTGCTGCTGTGCTTGCTGCATGGTCGGTGGCCACATCACGTGATTGGGTATCGGCGGCGGCAGGGATGTCGGCGAGTGCAATGGCTCTGACTTCAGCTTGAGATGTTTGGCAATGCCTTCGCAATCGATGTCGCCACGCTTGGACTTGTAGCGGCGATTCTGGAACCAGATCTTCACCTGCGTAGCCGACAGATTCAGCTTCTGGGCGATAATCTCGCGCTCCGCACCCGTCAGATACTTTTTCAGCCGGAAGCGGCACTCTAGCTCCAGGACCTGGGCCTGCGAAAAGAGCACTCGGGGCTTGCGTTTCATTCGCGGCTTCGAGGATCCGGAGGAGCCATGATTGCTGCTTCCACTTCCACTGTTCTTGCGGAGTTCGGATCGCGAGGAAGTCACCTGACTGTTGTCCTCTAAGGCGAGGAATTAAAAAATATTAAGAGAAATTAGGAAAAGGAGTTAATAATTCGTAAGAAAACTCACTTCTCTTGGCCACCTCCTCTGCCGGGTGGATGCTCCTTAGCGACACCGAGTTGCTGACCGTCTCCATAAGTCGCTGGATGCCGCTGGCATTCCCGCCCAGCTTCTGCACCGGCGCCTGCAGGCTCTCCACCTCCGCGGAGCTGTTGAGGTCCAGTGTGGGCGACGGCGTCACATACGGCGTGGGGATGTACTCGCTCTTGATGGCGGGCGTGGCTCCGGCGTAAACATCGCCCGTTCCGGCATAGTTGTAATTGTAGGCGGCGGGACTTTGGTAGGCCGTTGCCGGGGCTCCGGCGTAGAACTGCGAGGCGGACATGTTGTAGGCCGACGCCGAGTGCTGGAAGCTCTGGTGCGGATGATGCTGGAACATGTGAGCGGGCATGCCGTAGTCCTGGTAACTGCCATACAGCTGATGGGGCGGGGGCGGCAGGAGCGGCGACAGGGACGAGGAGTTGGTGGTGCCATCGTCCAAGTGCTGCGGATGCAGTAGGTGCTGCGATGCATCAGTTTCCTGCTGCTGATGCTGCTGCTGCTGATGCTGCTGCTGCTGCTGATGGTGGCTGTGGTACTGATGTGGATGCTGGTGAAGATGCTGCTGGTACTCGCCGGCGCCATAGAGCGCGGAGGCAGCCGCCGCGCTACGGGAAAGCAGGGAAAGGAAAGGTTAAACGAGAGGATATTATGGTACATGGCCGCCATGTGTGTTGCATCACGCCGGACACGGCGGCGGCTCCCCGGAGCTGGCCACTTCCTGCTGGCGCGACAGGATCCCTGCCTTGGTGACATCATTTCATGGCTCATCAGGAAATTAAGGACGCCCCAGTGCGGACACACATGCGAATCACACATGTTGACCAGCCAGCAAAAGAGGGATCGGGCGGGCGATCTACCTCCGAAGTCCGAACCGGACTGCCTGCCCCGAACCTTGTTTTTCTTATTGTTAACTGTGTGTCATTGTCTTTGGCCTCTTGTACAAATAACGATGATTTGTCAAAGCCTCAGGCTCCTAGCTCTTCCTTCGGTTTCGGTCCCTCTTCGATCCTATTTGCAATTCATGCTTTCTTCGTGTTTTCATAGGATTTCTTCTGCCGCGCGTCTCGACGGAAGGTTATCACAATATTATCTTTCGTTGGAAAATTGGTAGAAATTAATTTTTCCTATGGAGCCTTATTAAATAAAAATAAATAAAATGCGACTGGGAATGGGAAGTTGTCTGTCTTCGAGACGAAGTTGCTGACAGGTAGATGTGGGTAGATACTGTATATAGTTTTGTATATATTTAAGTAAATATAAATATAAGTAAATATATAAGAAGATGATTTGTAATTATTAAATAGCAGTTTAAAAACGTCAGGTTGTTTTGTGGGATTTTTAATTATTCTCAGGGATGATCAAATTTATTCAAAATTAATCCGAATTATACAAAAGAACTTTAGCTTTAGTTTTCCCAAAAGATGTTTCTTTAACTGTGAATGATTTAATTGGTTAATTGTTTAAAACATTTCCAATTTAAAGTCTTCTGATATACTGTCCAAAATATGTTCCATTTCATAGAACCTAATAATTTAAAAAACCTTTTTGGCCAATCCTGGCTCTATTCTAAAACGTATTTAAAGGATAATAAATGCGTTATAGAATAATAGAATCATACGTATATATTTGAATTAAAAAGAATAATAATGCAATAAAACTGAATATATAATATATTTTAAACTATATTTAGACATTTATGAAGGGATCAAAGGTCTACACTGTATACTTTCTCTAAAGGAAACCCTAAATCCTATCCTTCTTAAATTATGTAAATTCAGAACTATTAATTCTGATAGAAATGAGATCTAGTTCTTTATCATCACATCCTTTCTTATCCATTTAATTTTTCTATATATTGAATGTTATATCAACAGACGTGTTACCTTTAATAATATCCCCAAAAACCCCTTAAAAAATTTACAATAAAAGCTTACCTATCGAGATGTCCGTAGGCTCCTTCGTAGGCCTCCGTTTGATTAACCATATTGAGTATATCCTTGACTGAGAACGGTGTGGAGTTAAGGGCATCCGCATTTGTGAGGCTTCCCGGACTTGGCGACTGATTGTAGTCGTAGTAGCCACCCGATTGTGGCACCTGAGCCTGCTGCTGGTGGTGCTGCAACATCCTTGGGATCCAATCACGGCTGCCTGGGCACTTGAGAAGCACTTTAAACTCAAATAAATACAACAATTTGCCAAATCGCACTTGAACTTGCGACACTTGAATGTGAATAAATATCTAGTTGCTAGTACTTGTGAAATATATATGTATATATACAATATATAACCCGTAAAATGCAACCGTATCCGATCCCGAAAGTGCCGTTCCGATGCGCACTCGACCGTGTCTGCAATTTGTCAGCTCGATTTTGGTACTGAACGACCACCGCTTTCACCCCAAAGATTGCCTGATGCTGATGTCTCTGGAAATAAGGGGAAAATGGCCGCCACGAGGCCAATCACAGCAGAGCATCGGCATGCTACTCACTCTTTTTCTCTATTTGTCTCTCTGTCTCTGTTTGGGTTAGAGATGTGCAAGAAATCGCATCAAAGGAAATATTATTTCTGTCTTATTTAAAATCGTATTTTTATTATCTTAAGTTTCTATAGTTAAGGAGATATTATGTTTTTTCAATTTAAATCATATTTTTACTATGATAAAATTTCTATAGTTAGATTTAATATAAAAAACTACTTTAGGAATATGAAAATATTCCGAAAAATTGGGAAATCTAATCGTGTTACGGTGATAGTTGGACATGATATTATTTAACAAATACTAAACTTTAACTAATATGTCAAGAAGTTATATCCCTTAAAAATGTTATTTGTTCGCTAAATAAATGATATACATTCAGTTGTTATGTTTCAACATAATCCAAGCTCACTCCCACGTTAAAGAAAACATTTTAAGATAATAAATCCATATCCTATATCTCCTTTTACTTATACCATTTTAATATTAAATCCCTCAGTTTCAGTTAAATGGTTTAAAATGTTTCTACCTAAGTTTGTTTGAAATAATTGTTTCATTAATTTTTATTTATTTTATTTTTACAAACACGCTCCCATCTCTAGGACTATCCCTTCCGCTTTGGATATGCATACACGCACTTGTGCATGTGTTTGGAGAGCAAACACACACGTTTAAGGTACCAACCTTATATCGTACCATAATATAAGATACGATTGGGACTCCTACGCAGTCCCTGCAACGTCACAAAAATTCCCCCTGTTGTTATTAGTTGTTTGTTCGCAGCCACTTTATGCCGATTTTGTTTCGCTACTTGAGCTTGAGTATCAGTATTTATTATTGTAAAGTCCTTAAGTTTCATGAGTTGATTCTGCATGTCAAGTGGCGCCGTTCAAGTGCAGATTTTCGCACATTGGATTTTAGCTGCAATCCAGCAGTTTCAACAGATTTTGCCAGGATATAAGTGTTTATATACGAAATTTAGATCTGCTTAAGCTAGAATCTTTGATTAATATAGGGTTTTGCCAATTACATTGACTAATTAGGATCTTATTTAGGCTTTATTTGTTGTATGAACCTTAATTTTAACAAGGCGGAATGTACAGAAAAATGTTGCAATAATGTCTTTTTCAAAAACTAATTAACAATTAAAACTTTATAAATCTATCATCATTTAATGCATCATCATAATTAGACATCGAATGTTTAAAAAATAATTCATATTTATAATAAAAAATAAACATCGCTTCTTTACCAGACGAAACCTCAACTCCTATTCCTTCTGCTCTTTATTTATTTCCTCTTCATCGATTTCCTTATGTCCTTTGCCATCATCTTTATCTTTTTCTACTTCACTTCGTTCTCCACTCTGTTCGGGCGCACAATTTTCTGGCCTTCACCTTTTCGGAGTCCTGGGTTCCACCTCGGTTCTCATGCAAGATCTGGCGGTCACCGTCAGCTTCGATCGGATTATACTCATCAAGGCACTCGTGTCCTGGCCAACTCCGGTTACCGCAGCGCTGTAATTTACAAAGAAAATGTTGTGCAATCCAGAAAATAATTCATTAACTAATAAAATTAGTTATTAGCTATAAGGTATACATATTTAATATTTTAAATATTATATTGCATTTTATACAATCTAGCATTATTCGAAAAATAGAATCGTATATTTCCTTACATAATATACAAGAAGTCAAGAATATATATGTACAAAATATAAGAAACATTTTTAAAAATGTCTCTCAAAAAGATTCGTAAATTTTTTAATGATTTTTTAATCAATTTCGTTAAGTTAAATAAATAAATTCTTTGTGTGCAAAAATTTCAAATTTGTGGTCCAATAGTAGTTGTGTTAGTCGCAACTCTGGCTCAAACTTTTAAGTCAAAATCGTAGTATTAGTATACGTTTAGTAATTTAGTAAATTATAATCGGGATTTGGCACCGACTTGCAAGATCGCCAAGATAGCCAACGACATTTTCTGCATTTAAACTAAAAAGTATTTTTTTTCAGTGGATTAATTGTTATGTTAATTTACCTCTTACAATTATTTGTTATATTTATTTAGAGCTTGGAAAATTCGTTTCCAAAACTAAACGTAAAGTTTAAAAAAGGTTTACGTTGAAAAATGCCATCAGCCATACAGTTTTCTGTATAAGACGAAAATAGATTGATTTTTTAAAACTGGTCTTTTAATCGTAAGAACTTGATCTCAGTTAAACTCTGGAGTTGATTTTGATCAGGAATATAACAACAATTTCCCATTAAACATTATTGAAAATTAAATATAATTGGTAAATTGGTGGCACAACTTTCCAATTTTCTTAGGTTAAGCAGAGTTCCAACCCCACTAGCAAAGTTTCCACCCTTTCCATTGCATTTTATAACAGTTACATTTACATTCACTGTGCCAGTGAAACGTTTTTGTTAGAATATCCCGCTTTTCTATAAACATGTATAATTTGTATTGTGAAAAAAACATTATTCTTAACGCGTTTTTATTAACATTTGGTTTATTTAAGCTTATTTTTAATGTAGCTTATTTTTACTCAGAACCTGGCCTTACCCATCCGGCAACTCTGGAAAACGTGACTGTGCTTAGCACACTGACAGTGTGACCGTAATCTTTGCGATAATACCATCATCAAATGGTGGCAGCACTGGCAAGAATACATACACACTTTTTTTCGCTTTGAAAAGAATCGGACGCATTTCTGCGTCAGCGGGAATTAAAATTAACTTTAACAAAATAAATAATTTGTTTATTTAGAATTATAAAGTCAATAGGTGAGTTTTTCAAACAGCAGTGATTAATTTTTGCACGCATTTGATTTTGCTGCCGATCGGTAAAACAGAAGCCACCTATTTCGCACGCACACATACACACATAGAGACGCGTGAAAAATTTCCCAGTTTTTCGGCTGCGTTGCATTTATTTGGCGATTGTTTTTTAATCGTCGATGGTAGTTGTAAACAACTTTTTAGTCAAGTTAACTTTTGAAGCAGTAACTAACAAATGCATTGGTTTTTCTTGCGCTTGCAGCCCACACGCATAGATACAGAAAAGTATTGATTTTCGTCCAAGATGGCGGACGACGAGCAATTCAGTTTGTGCTGGAATAATTTCAACACAAACTTGTCGGCTGGCTTCCACGAGTCGCTATGTCGCGGCGATCTGGTGGACGTTTCCCTGGCGGCGGAGGGCCATATAGTGAAGGCCCATCGATTGGTGTTATCTGTCTGCTCGCCATTTTTCCGGAAGATGTTCACCCAGATGCCGTCGAACACCCATGCAATTGGTGAGTTTTCTTTAAACTTCAGACTGAGAGGCATATTTCAATCATTTGTATTCTTTGCAGTATTTCTGAATAATGTTAGCCACTCGGCACTTAAGGACCTGATCCAGTTTATGTACTGTGGCGAAGTTAATGTGAAGCAGGACGCCTTGCCCGCTTTTATTAGCACCGCTGAATCGCTGCAAATCAAGGGGCTGACGGATGTAAGTACATACATATATATCAAATTGAGAACAACAACAACAAATACCAAGCGCATCGTCTTTCGCGCGCAATATATACATACACACACACGCGCGCGTACAGCAGCGTCTGTATAAGAGCATGGCGACTTGACTGTACCGAGAAATTTCTCGCAACCCAAATGCCAAACGGCAGCTGCGCGAGAAAGAGAAGGCCATAGAGTCGCTCGCTGGCAAAGCGTTTGTTTGTGTATGTCCGCTGCTTATAATACGTTTGTCTCGCTCTTGCCGACATGGCAACAGTCAACTGTGTGGTTGTTTGGCATCGAATTATCGGTACCATAGCATAAACAATTATAAGTACCCGAGATTGGAAGAAAATAAAAAACAAGTACAAGAAGTGGAACTAAAATGTGAGGAACATAAGCTGAAGAAATAACTAGTCACGGCTAATTACTTTAATATTCTGTACTTCCTTTAACATCTTTGCAGTTAAATATGTTTATTATTTAAATTTGAAAAACTTAAATCTTCCTACTCTTCTAAATTTAAAATCTTTTTACTTAATCAATCGTGTTTCTCTTTCTACTTTGGAATGCAATTTTGAAATTTCAAATTCATTATTTTTAAAAGAGTGCCGCGTTTAGTTTCTATGTAGATCTTGCATATCAAAGGTTACACATTACACAAATTTTTGGGCTATGTGAATCGTATGAATTAAACACAAATTACCTTTTTTTCAGAACGATCCTGCGCCGCAACCGCCACAGGAGCCTAGCCCACCACCAGCAGCACCTCATGTACAACAACAACAACAAGTACCGGCACAGCGGGTGCAGCGCCAGCAGCCGCGCGCCTCCGCCCGCTACAAAATCGAGACTGTGGACGACGGCCTGGGAGACGATAACAAGGGAACAACCCAGATTGTCATCCAGACCACGGCCGCACCTCAAGCTACCATCGTACAACAGCCGCAGCAGCAGCAGCAACAACAACAGCAGCAGCAGCAGGCGTCGCAGCAGATCCAGACGCAGCAGCAGCAGCTGCAGACGGGGACTACGACGACGGCAACGCTGGTGTCGACAAACAAACGATCCGCTCCGCGCTCCAGTATGACGACTGCCAGTAGCAGTAGCGGCGTTAAGCGCTCGAAAACGTCTGTAACCGCCAACGTAATTGACCCCCTCGACTCGGCAACGGAAACTGGAACCACGACAACGACGACGACACAGCAACTGGTGCCGCAGCAAATAACCGTGCAAACCACTGTGGTGTCTGCGGCTGAATCCAAGCTCCACCAGCAGCAGCAGCAGGTTCGCCAGCAACAGCAGCAGCAGCAGGAGGAAGCTGAATATATTGATCTCCCAATGGAATTGCCCACGAAATCTGAACCGGACTACTCTGAGGACCATGGCGATGCAGCTGGCGATGGCGAGGGAACGTACGTTGAGGATGATGCCTATGGCGATATGCGCTATGACGACAGCTACTTCACCGAGAACGAGGATGCTGGCAATCAGTCGGCGGCGAATACGAGTGGCGGCGGTGTGACTGCCACCACGTCCAAGGCGGTGGTCAAGCAAAACTACAGTGACTCTTCGTTTGTCGACACCAGCGCGGATCAGGGCAACACAGAGGCTCAAGGTTGGTTGAATTTCTCTCATAAACCTGGCTCACTGCCAATAGTCTTAGGTAGTTGTTAGAAAAGGATGCGTTTCCCATTTGCGAAAAAGTCAAATCTATTTCATTTTTAAGGTAAAACCTTTCATTAATTTAAAATATGTACCAATAATCTCCTCGCAAACGAAACATGTTCTTTAAAAGCCCGTTAAGTGCGTTTAAATTTGGAAATGAAGACAAATTTAAGCCTTGCTTTGGTGGCCCTTAGTTTTTAGCTAGTTAAGCAACCAAATGTTCTATTTAAAACGCAAAAGAACATTTGGTCGATCGGCTGTTTTCGAGGCAAATTATTTAATTGCCAACATGCCTGATCTCGCGAATTTGAAAAATTGTGTTTAAAGGTGAGTAGAGTGATGCATTTTTATGAAGCGGCCAAGACGAACACTGGAGCTGTACCTGAGAGTATTCAAGTTAAAAATTCAAGGTAATAATTTAGTTTTAAGATCCTTATTATTTCTTAAATTCCAGGATCTTTGTTATAAAGTCGTGTGAAGATTGAAAGGCTGAGAGTCAAATCAAAAATTCTCAGAGCGTTATCTGATTTTTATAATTTTTTTTTTTAATTCATGAAGAAATTTTTTCCTTTGGTATTTATATTTTGCATGTCGATATTAAAAGAAAATGATTATTTCGTTTAAAGATGTTGCTTAGAGACTTGTTGAAGCAACGTAAAAGCTTGCCGATTCAGTTATCTAGCAACGGCATTTATTGCCGAGTCTTTGGTACACGTCTTCTCAAGGTGTTTGTTAATTAATAATTATTGGGAGTCCATATAAAATTCTAGTTTTTGTGATTAAATGGGTTCCAACAATTTTGCTTCGAAAGAAAGTTGCAATCTCTATACTACAGAGGTTTTGAATTTAAAAAGATTAATGAAGATTTGTATATGGTTTCTTGGTCTCATACTTGTCAAATTTTAGGGCCTTGATTTTTTTTTATATTTCAATTTATTGATGTCTTAAATGTGTTTTTACTCTATAGTTTCTCAATATAGAAATACATAGTCGCCAAGATTAAATAGATTTCTACGTTTTAATAGTTAATTTGTGAGCTTGCCGATAAAAGTTGGTTATTAAGTCTATATAAATAGTGTCTGAAAACGTCTCTTCCGTATGTTAGT
Source organism: Drosophila watanabei (assembly GCA_008042575.1). Taxonomy (NCBI): domain Eukaryota; kingdom Metazoa; phylum Arthropoda; class Insecta; order Diptera; family Drosophilidae; genus Drosophila; species Drosophila watanabei. The sequence goes on from VNJS01007363.1 coordinate 140,876, forward strand.
ATTTTTAATTAATAGAATAACTAAGATATATATATATAAATAAATATTGAAAATAAAGGAGCTATTTAAGCAAATTTTACTTTTTATGGCGTTGCCATATCGCTCGAGTATTTATTGTACGGTAGCTCTTGCAAAAATGCAGCCCTGCATTTGAAAAGGTGGCAACGCCGCGGAGCATTATCCAAAACCAAGCTAGATTTGTTTTTAATTTTTTTTTCGTTGTCGAAATTACAAAAGGACTTTTGCTTGTAAATTAATAATTCCTAGCGTGTGAAATGTGCCGTGTTGTGCCAAGTAATAAGTCTTATTGTGCCTGTGCTTCGCTGGCAAATGAAGTGTTTATCCATACGAAGCATTTTCCACCCTTGTGTTTGGGGTACAATTCAGATTCTTAACCGATGTGAAGTTAAACTGCGATAAATGGTTACTGTAAGTCGTAAACAATGTTCTTCCCAGCATCCGTGAGTATCTGCCACCACCTACTTGGGTTCTACGGTTCTCTGTCTGCAAATAAACTGCTTAAAGCAAAAAAAAAAAACCTAAACTAAATGTTGTTTTATTTCGCCATGCAGCCTAACTTAGCGCCTAAGCCACTCACTAGATTAGTTGTAATTGAACTTGATATTTATAGTTATGCTAAACACACATCTCCGCTTTCTTATCGTTTGGAAATCTTCGCACCAGCAGGAGACGAAGAAATTAGGTTCATCAGGAGTCAGAAGAAGAACGCCCAGCTGGTGTTCCGGGACTACATCTACAACAAGAAGCTAACCCAAGCCAATGGACAGACAACCTGGCGTTGTGCGGATGTCCTCAAGCTGCGCTGCAAGGCGGTGGTCATCACAAAGAATGGCGCCTTCATCGATGCCAGGCGGCAGCACAACCACCAGTCGCATGCCTCGCGCATAGGACAACGGCAGCTGTACAAGGTCGAGGAGGAGCTGGAGGAGTACATCGAGATCTGCACGTCGAACCCAAAGATCTCGCAGTATCTGGGCAGCAGCAACATCAGCATCATGACCGCCAAGGACGGCAAGGAGTGCAAACTGTTTCTGCCCGCCTCCGAGGCCACTGAGATTGAAATGCAGGCCCTGGTCGATGCCGCCGAGGCCGAGGCTGAGGCCGAAGAGGAAGAGGAGGAGGACGAGGCGGAGGTGCGGCGGGCACTGCAACGCGACCGGGAGCGAGAGACCAGGTGGCAGGAGGAGGAGGACAAGCGTCGAGGCGTTCTAAGGATTAAGCATCTATCTAGCAACTAAGTTTGTATTTATCTCGAACTGTGGAATGGGTCGATTTGTTGGATAGGATATATCTAACACGAAAGGTGAAAAGAACTGCCTAATCCCGAAGTCTGCGTAAGTCATAAAAAGATAAGAAATTGATAAACTCCTTTCTTAGTCCAACAAATCGGTCCTTCCATTCGAATATAGTTTAAGTAAACTTTTCTTAATTCTGTAAACGTATTCATCTATTGAAAGTTTTAATAAATGAGACCAAATAAAAGGATTTCTAGCTGATCAGTAGGTTGTACTAAATATCTAACTTTCGATGCTTCTATATACTATTTATACTAACCAAAGGTTCAACTCTTGTATTCCGCAGATGGCAACGAGCTGGTCTTCATCGAGAGCCCCTGGTCTACGCCTTGCCTGGTGCTTAACGGATACATGTACAACTGCCACAGTCGCAAGAGCAACAAACAATATTGGCGCTGCCACAACTACTCGAAGAAAGTTCACGAGATGCGCTGCCGGTCCCGGTGCGTACTGGAGAACGGTCGGCTGAAGAGCGTCACTGGCGGACTGCACAATCACCAGCCGCACACGGACAAGATCGAGAAGATTGTGCAGCGGAACAAGCTGGCAGCCGTTGGCTGCCTAGGACGGAAGCACTCCAGGAGGCACAGTTTCGTTCAAGAGCCGAAGACGGAGGAAGAGGAGGAGGAGGAGTTCAACGAGGAGGAGCAGCCGCAGATGACCCTCACAGACCACGAACTGATGCATGCCTCGCTAATGCTCATCCCAGAATAGTTTTCTACCTGGTCTCCGTAGTGCAATCAATTTAGTTAACCAAGTGACATCGAAACATATCTGTTTGTTGTTACTCAAAAGCTCAACAGATCTTGCATCGCTTATAAATCGAATAATTTAACAATTAAGTTGTGTAAATATAGCCTGTAAACCTCTACTTTGAGTCTAATCTTAAGTTAGTTCATACCTACTACTACTTAGTACACATTTTCCAGACACAATTGGTACCTCCCCCATCACTACAGTGATTTAAGTAAAAATAAACATGTGAACTTAATGTGAGTTTGCTCAGTCTCTGATCCCCTTGCAGTCTCAAAGTGTAAGTCCAATTGCTAATTTTCCGTGTAATTAATCAAAGTTTTCTTCTATTTTCAGTGCTAACCTACGACGATCGAGGGAAACTGGTGCACGACGGCTTTACGTTTAGCTGCCACACGCGGAACACGGAGAAATTGCTGGCCTTCTGGCGTTGCAGCATGTACAAAAAGCTGCGCTGCACCTCGGCCCTGACCACGCACATGAAAGCAATCAAGTCTATACGAGGTTTTCACAATCACGAGCCTCCCGAACGCCTAAAGACATTCATTCCAAGGGTGGTCCATGTTGAGGAAAGAAAAACCTAAATGGTAAGTGTATCTTTGAGGTTTTTCCTATGATTTTCTTCCAAACCAAAGTCTAATACATTTTATGGTTTTCTCTTTCAGGTAATTGATTTTTCAGGTTACACGTATTAATAATTCAAATAAACCTTTTAAATCTAATTAAACCCCTCAAAGAGTACAAGTTTTTTATTTCAAGTATTGTAGATCTTTTATTATTCTATTTTTCTGATTTGCTAATTTTTTGTACATTTTCTATTGCAGTTGTCAAGAAGAAGACTGTTCAAATATCCCGACCGATTTACCGGATGTCTGAAGAAGTCAAAAAAGTGGACCACTTGCCGCAGAAAAAGCTGAACTTGAAAAACCCGGACAACATTATACGGACCTCGGCCAATCGGCACAACTATGTTTCTGTAGGAATTCCACGGATGAAGGGCAAGTGTGTCAATTGTTTGAAAAAAGGAAAATTAAATATGCGAAAAGTGACTACATTGTGCGACACTTGTCCGGGCGCCAACTGGATGTGTAACACCTGCTTCGAGGAGCTGCATCCTTAATATCGACCAATTTTCCTAGCCGATGTCTCGGAAAATTTTTATTTCCATTTTATTATATTTACTAAGCAAATTTATACTTTTATCCATTACAAATAAAATACCTTTTTATCTGAATAAATCACAGAATTCATTGAATTCCACATTTATCTTCCTTAATTAAAAGGTCGTCGCTACCGGTAAGTTGATTACGTCGGAAGGTTCTCGATCTCCTAAAGCCTCGTAAATCGAATGTATTTAAGAATCACGGTCATTTCAATATTCTTTAGCTAATTTTCAAGGTGTATCTCTTTACTAAGTTTTTATAACCTTGCTGGGTATTATAATTTTAGTCAGAAGTTTTCCATGCATTAAAGGAATTATTTCCGACCCTTTATATATATTCTTTATTGGCATCAACAACCGAGTCGATCTAGCCATGTCCGTTTCTACGCAAACTAGTCCCTCAGTTTTGAAGCTATCTAAATGAAACTTTGCAGATAGTTTTCTATATACTCTCGCTAGTATATAAGTCGGAACGGGCCGGATCGGACGACTACATCATATAATTGCCAAAGAAACGATCGAAAAATTAACTGTCAGTTTTCCTCATCCACTTTAAAATATATGCATTTTGTATTATTTAACAAATTTGGGTTTAATCGAATGAAAACCGGGTGAATATATCATATACCTGCCATAGGAAGGATAGGTAAATGTAGAGGAAAATGTAAAATTGTAAATGTAGAGAAAAATGTTAAATTGCAAATGTGAAAAATGTTTAGAACATCTAAAACTGTAAAAATAATATGAATTTATATTATGTTAGATATTCATTTACAAACTTCGACGTGCCGAAGTTAGTTTTCTTTCTGGTTGCTTAAATATTTTTATTTATTTAAGAGAAAAACGTTCAAATTAAATATATATATAATATCTTAGTTGACTTTCCATCCATATAAATATATATATGGATATACATATATGGCAGCTTTCATTTAAAAATAAATGAATAGGTGAAAACTAATAAGAATATTTATAAATGTTAGATTTAGAAACAGAGTAACCATTCAAGGCTCTTGTATATTCTGATCAGACTTATTATGAAAGTCATTAATGTAACTTTTTAAACGGTAAAACAACTGCAATTTTTATTTTTTAACCTTTTTACGGAGGCGTCCCCGGTCCTTTTTTACCGATGCCAGTTCGTGGTTGTGGGGTGCATGGAGTACCTCGAGTCGATCGTTTTTGGTGGTGCGAATGCGGGCCCGGCACTTGGTGGTGGAGCGCGTGGCACAGATCCACTTGGTGCCGCGGCCGTTCTCCATAAACTTGACGTAGCTGTGTCCGCCATAGTTGAGCTTGATCGATTCCCGTTGGCCCTTGGTGAAGTAGAACGAGGCACCGGTGTCTGCAAGGATAAGAAAGCATAGGAACCGGATGATTACTACATAAGTTACACACATGACAATTGCACAAACGGACGCAATGAGTTATCAATTAACTACAGATTTATATAAAGTGCACTGATAAAGGCTTAAGTTTATTTGATTTACACACATATATATATATATATATATTTAGATGTATATGAAGTGAATGGTAAGCGTTAACTTAGTTTGTCCGTCTCCTTAAAAAACACAAGTTAAAATCTATATTTACGCACACGTAAGAGATAGGAGCGCGGTCGCCCAAAAAAACAAACGAATAATTCTCGATAATAAGAAAAGTTTGCAAGTTCACATTTAAATTAGTGCTTGTTTTTTAGGCTACTTAAAGTTCTCAAAATGTACAATTCTGTCCGAGGTGTTTTAAGAAGATTAAAATTTATTCTATAAGCTAAAATCCACTTTGACAATTAATAATGAAGAAATTAGACAATCAATACGGATGATGAGGTGGCGGCGGGCATCACTTCCGACGACTGACCACTCGAACTCCGCCTACGATGCCCGTGACATCCGCCACAATCTCCTCGTACTTCAGGTGCATCCCCAACTCGCTGACGTCAATCGTGGCTGGGGATTCGTCCTCCAGGGCTGTGGTCAGCATCGCATCGCTGGCTAGCTGGATCTCCTGCTGATGCTGCTGCTGCCTGGCGGACGGTGTGGTGTCTACCTTAACCACCACCGGCGGGGGTACTCGGCGCACCCTCTTCTTGCGGCGCACAATCTCCTCGTGCGTGTGGAATCGGTTCAGGGGACAGACAACGTCGTTGATGGTGAATACACGGGAGCGACACTTTTGATTCCACCACTGATTGCATCTCCAGAAGCGCTTCTCCTCGCCCGTCGATAGCTTCAGCGTCTTCTCGAAGATGAACGGCTGGCCGCCGTAGATGAGCTGCATGCGTCCCCGCGATGTGGCCGAGTAGATGGCTACGCTGCTTTCTGCGGACAGGATAGAGAACAAAAATATAGGTATTAGTGGCAAGTCGCTGGCAGAACTAAATACTACTTCTACAGATCATAGTCGGTCGGTTGAATGCTGTTTGCCAAGTCACAAGGCGCGTTTATATTTAATCAAAGCTTAGAATCTAATCATACTGCCTACGAAGGCGTTTGGAAGGAGAATGGTTATGCTCGGGCTTGGACAGGAACACCTTGAAGTTTCCGTTCGGTAGCTTGGTGGTGGACAGTCGAGCATTGCACGGTTCGTGGCCAATCCGTCGATTCCGGCAGTTCCAATAGGTGGTGGTGCCGTGTCTATTATTCTTGGCGTAGGCGTATCGCTCATACATCAGTTGTACGGACTTCCTTTGCCCCCGAATGCAATAGATCTTCGGTATGAGTTCCATTCGCTTTCCGTGTGCATTGTATACAGACTCCACGGGGAGATCACTTCCTGTGACAAAGTGTTCTGCAAAGGAAAAGGGAAGAATACATTAGGAAATAAAATTAGTTAAGTTTTTGGAATATTTTTGTAAGAGTTTGTCGAAATAAAAAGGCAGAGACTGCACGCTGATGAAAGGATTTATTGTATTTACAAAAGAAGGCTTACAATGTACAGCGATTAGCTGTGAAAAAATATTTATTTCACATGTAATTTACTACAAATTTTGCTTTTGCCTTCTTAATGTTGAAAGGAAAATAAATCTCTTTTCCGATTGGATTTTCCGAAAGAAAAATAAGTCCGATATGATCTAGACCTAATTAAATGAAATATTTTTATATTTTTCCAAAGTTTAACGAAAGGAATCTTCTGTCAACTATTATCTTTCCAAACAATGTCTGTCCTAATGTAGCCTTTCATTTAAAGTCTAAAAATCACTAAATACTGTATTTTTTAGTTGATTAACTTAAACAAACTAGTTTCAGCAAATCTAACACTTCAACTAGTTTCGTTTTATGTCAATCTTAATGAGTAATTAGTAATTCAGTCAATAGAGCTTACTTGCTCTGCGTCTTCATTGGTCTGATGGACACGCAGAGGGGATTCCTTTCCAGGCAGGGCTGCTTCTTCGATTTGTGGGTGGTTGTGTACATAGTGGGATGTGTATGAAGGTTGCTGGTGACATGAATGATATCACCGCCCAGGGTTATCCTTGTGACCAAGCGAGCTCGACACTTGGCCTTATGGTACATCGAACACTTCCAGTCCCTGCTCTTCTGGCCCTGCCTCAACTTCTCGTTGGGTGTGTAGGTATTGCCCTCGTAGTAGACGAGGTCGGTGCCTCGATTGGAGCGCACATATTGGGCCAATTTCGATGTATCTGCAAGAAATAAATTGCGGTGGCGTTAGTTGGCGTTTGGCAAATATCAATTGAAAGTTAAGATGTAATGGCATTATGTCTTAGTTGGATTATAGTGAAAAGCAAGCGAACATTTAGCATGTGAATTATTTGTTTAGTTTATTCCTCAAGATAGCTGGTTGTTCCTTGACCTCCGTCTTCTCGTCGCATCGTTGCGACTGTGGTTGTGGCCCTCGTGCCTCATCCGCAGCTTGTTCGTGTCCTTATTCAAAATAGCCCTGGCCCGGCAATTATTGCGAAAGTTGGCGCACTTCAAATAGGTGCGATGTACATGAGTGGCTCCGATCACGAAGCGGAAGCCATCGATGACCATAAATCCGTTTTGTTTGTAAATATGTGCCTGTCGCAGTGGATCTGCTAAAGAAAAGAGCGGGAGAGTTGGTTAGAATGCTTACTAAATATAAATAAATAGTTAAAGGCTACAACTATCAATAATTTGTGAGTTTGTATTGGAAACTGTTTTTGTTGTGAAGCCTAAAGTACCTTAAGATGTTTGTAAACTAACGAAATATACCTTTTCTTCGCCACATCTTGGCTTAATCAGAAATAAATCTATTCTTAAGTATACATAAGCGTATGGTTTTTAAATATTTCTTAGACTAACAATTGGTAAATCCGCACTTGAAGTTCTTGTTCAGCTTCTTCGGCTTCTTCTGCTTGCAGTACCACTTCGCCTTCTTGGTCGATGCACCTTGAAGGCATCTGCTGGGTGATTGTGGTGCCGATGGCTGAGCTTGATGCCGCTGGAGCGGGAATTGGTGACGCACCTGGCCGGGCAGCGAAGCGCAATGTTGCTGTTCTTCGAGCAGACCCAGTTGATGCTGTTCCTGTACTTGCGCTCCACGGTGTACATGTGACCGTCGAAGATAAAATTCTGGCCGCCGCGGCGGTTGGCCACCAGTTGATACCCGGCGACGGCTGCAAGGATGAAGGGAATTTAGTATTGGAGGGTCTTGCTTACTTGCTGGCAAAGACACTACAGAAGCTACTGAACTGCAGGTGGAAGGTGATGTGACTTTGCTTGGAGTTAAAATTAACAGATTTATTCGACTAAATGGTTGGATGGCACACAGGTAATTCGTAATTTAGGGATGATTGTGGTAGCCGCGCAGGGCCGAGATCTGGTCGGATTTGGTAACCACGCGGGCGGAGCACTTGGTGTACTTGCAGCGCAGCTTGACGCACTCCCAGTAGCAGACGTCCCTGATCCGGCGATTGAGAGTGAAGGGCTTGCCGTCAATGGTGAGCAGATTGTTGCCCCGATTGCTTTTCGTAAAGCACACGTCCAAGTGGTCATAATTCAGCTTCCGGGAGCCGCCCAGCCTTTTCTTCGCCACCGGCAGCGACCTCTGTGCCTTGAATTCATGCTCCTCCAGCTCTGCAAGACAGAATTTGGAGTGGGAGGATGTGTATATTGATTAGACAGCTCCGCACAGCTCGATTGCCCAAGTTGATCCGCCAAATAATTTCCCTGCACCGTTGTTGTTTTTTTTTTGTTGTGGACACAACACTTTATTGACATAGTGACATTGTTTTTGCATTGCAATTTCGATATTTTACCATTTGTACACAATTTTTGCTTGGGTAGAAATTTAAGTAGGCGTCGCTTGTTTTTTTTTTCGGCTTTATCACACGACACTATTTGGCGGGCTTTTTTGGACGAGTGGGTTTTCTTGTACATTTACTCATCGGGCCAATATGTTTCACTACACCTGCCCGCTTTCATTTCCTTAATATCACTTATTGATAGTCAATTATTAACCATTTTCTGCCGTTCACTTTTGCTTTATTTTTTTTTCTCACAATTGTGGCATTTTCACAGAGTTGCCGGATCGTTGAAACCCCAGCCAGAGGTACTTAGTACAGTGCGTTCTGGTACAGCGAAGTACTTAACTTCCGCAACAGGTAACCTTTAAATAAAAAAATTATTTTATTTGCAACAATATGGGTTTACTATAAACTATATTCATGATCTTATTTAAATAGGTAATAAAAGGTGTTAATATTACAATATGTTGTAGCCCTCGAAGGAGGTGTCACTGTGCTTGATTGCAACCCTGGGCGCTGCCATTATTTTATTTGCCTTGTGTGACTCGTGGGCGTGCTTAAATAAATAATTTGTGTTTTATTCCGTAAAACACCGCGATGGCTGTGATAAATATTAAGGATTACTGTTGTAGCTCCCTGCCCACCTGAATGTGTTGCAAGTGCAGTTTTTAACTTATAAAATTATTCGCAATAAAGCCCGATACAAGCACCGCATGAACTGTGTTTTATTTTGTTTATGTTTTCTGTTGATATAAGAAATTTGAAGTTTTAACAAATATTTGTTTTCCTTACAATGTGCCATTGCAGAAACACCGAAAAAGGATCCTGAAGTCACCGCGAAGCCAGCGGAAAATATCAAGAAATCGGCAGCAGCAACAACAACTAATGCGGAAAAACCAAAAAAGGATGCTGATGCTATTCCCTTGTACGATGGCAGTCGCGTCTATGTTTCCAAAGTGGCACTGGCCAAAGCCTATATACCCATGCCGCCCATATATACGTCCCGGGTAACGGACCTGGTGATTGGCAAGGAGACGCTGGCCAAGATTGCCCGGGGCGAGGAGTTGCCAGACAAGGAGCTGCTGGAGGCCATCATAAGTACATTGCTGATAGTTCTTTTTAATCTTAAAACACTGTTTCTACATGGAAGAATCATTCATCTATTTGCAGCGCACGTGTGCAAGGTCTTTGCCATTCGCGGGGACCAGCTGACCCCGCCAATGGTGCAGGAGTTCATCAACCACAAGCTCTCCACCCTCAAGGCGTCGGTGATCAAGTCGGGGCCGTAATTTAAAGAGCCAATAGTTGCCAAATTGTTTGTTGCGTTTGTAATCTGAAATAAATACGAGTAACTCGAAACGATACCTCCTGGCTCTTGTGTAGAGTAGCTCGTAATCTTGGGACAAACTCTTTAAAAATCGACCCAAAACTAATGACTATAAACCTGCTCGCCCTTCATTTCAGGCATCATCCAGTCGCTGAAGGCCCTCCTGGAGGATAAGACCACCAGCATCCAGTACACAACCACGCAGCGGGGACGGGTGATGCTGGTATACGAAGGCTACCGGTACGTGGTGAACCGCCAGAGCCAGAAGAACGTCTTCTGGCGGTGCTCGCGGTATGTGAAGCACAGCTGCCGAGCCACCTTGGTCACCTCCAAGGTGCAGGATGTCCAACTGCGTATCGCTGGCGCTCCGCACACCCACGGCCCGGAGGTCAGCTCGATAGATCTCACGGTGGACTTGCTGGAGGAGTACTCGGAGCTCCAGTAGGCTCGCCGCCACAAGCTACAAATTATATCATTTTATCCCTAGAATATACGCCCATAGCATATAAACTAAATAAATTAAACTAAATGTGTATGAAATGTGTAGTTATGTGTTCGTTTTGCGCCTACTTTAGGTCTTAAACTCTCACAAAATTCCCAACTAATTTTCTGTTCTTGTGTAACTTTGCAGTTGAGGTCAAAATGGAGGAACAATCGCCGACGCCCGGGTTGCCCACAGATGCCGCTGTCGCCGCTTTGGCCGTCACATATCTGAGCGATGACGAATCATTCCGAAAACCATTTACCCTGCCCAAGATACTGGACGGTAAGTTCTATAAGAACATCCAGCCGAACCAAAAGACGCCCGGTGCCATCCAGGCCACCTGCACCACCTGCTACGGCCTCATCTCGGGCACTACGAAATCAACGGGGAACTTCCTCAGCCATATCAAGAGGCGCCACAAGGAGCTCCTGCCACTGTGCCAGCTGTACTGCCAGGCGAAGGCAAACGGCAGCGTTCCACCTGCGATAAAGCATCCCATACTCAACCCAAGCCCGGTGGTCACATCAACTACTCCGACGCTGGACATGATGACGCAGGTTACGCAGATGCCACCGCCAACGTACGCCACCACAACCACCCATCTGGCCATGCCGGTGACTGTACCTGTTCCCGTATCCATGTCCCTGGCGATGCCCTTGTCCCTGCCCAGCGTGCAAACGGCGCCGCAGATGATGGCGCTAATGCAGCAGCACCAGGCCCACGGAGCGGTATTCATCAGCAAGGATTACTAGCGCAATGTCTGGCTGTGGGGTCATCAATGTCTGTGGTTTTGAGCCAGTTTACGAACTAATGTCGATGTAGAGTGTACCTTTACCAAGGTGATGTTCGATTTGTGGTGTGCATAGCTAAGATCTTAATGTAGCAATTTTATATGCAGTTTTCATGACATGTTTTATCTTTAATTTTGTAAAATTATACTTTATATGTACATATATACCATATGCCATAATATACAAATGGACACAAGGACTGCCCTAAAGGTACTTAACTTAGGAGGGCAAGAAAGTAAGGTGTTTTCTTTTAGGTATGTCTTGTACCCACTGCAAATCGACTCACCTAGACTTAAGCTAAGTGCAACGTTTTATAAGTCCTGATAGGTTTAAACAATTTTACAAATTACAAAAATAAATCATCTTGGAAAAACCTCGTATGCTCTCTTTACGCATTTAAGCAATCTACAAAGATGTTACCCTTGTTACTCATAACTCCCTATTTCTGATACAGTTGCTTTGCTTTCTATTCTTCCAGTTCGACGTCGGTACTCGAGGAAAGCCATGCAGTACGATGGACCTGCCGAGTTTAACCTGGCGGCCCATAGGCGACCCAAGCTCATCATAGCGAACGAACAGTTTATCGTGCATCGGATCCTGGGCAGGGATAACCTGATTGGTTCCTGGCGCTGCATGTACCATCACAAGGGCTGCAAAGCCCGCGCCTCTACGTTTATGGTGGGCAACGAGGTGAAATATCGAAGTACTTGCTCCTCGCACAACCACAAGAATGTCAGGTGCAAGCTGGCCAGCCTAAAGATGCCGTGGATTTCAACCGAATAGTTTCATACAGTCGGTGCGAATCGGGTGTATCTTAAGTGTGAGACGATCTCAGAATATCAAACTCGTAGTTGCTCAGTATATTACCAAGCTTCATAGAAATAGACTTAAATAAACAATACTTGGACATTTCAAAAGATACTTAATTGTAATAAAAAGAGAAGAATTTAAAACATTGCTAAACTAACAAAGGTCTATACGGTTGGATGTTAATATATTCTTTTAATTTTCAAAACCTAGCTAGCTTTGTTTTTTGTACAAGCATTTTCCGATCGCGTTGAGTTGCTTGAAATTGCTGCTATAAATTCGGATATCGAATGTCCAAATACTTATATCAAAATTTCTGCAGATAATATCTATTTGAAGATATTGTACAGTTGTGTAAATCCTTGTTCAAAGCCAAGATAATCTTTGGTTACAAGAAAGCCAACGAATTTTTGAAATTTAGTTTGGACTTCTTCTTCCTCAAGGATACCAAATTTATAATAATAAATTAATATTCGATAAAGGATACTATTGTTTAATAGATAATAAAAACCTATCCAGATGTTTTTTTGTGACACTTGGCCACAGTCACGTTTTATGAGTTGTTCAAGTCGATTGAATGTTCATATAATTTTATTAAAAGTTCCTAATTTGTATCCCATTGCCATAAACAGAATAAATCATACGATCCGTGGTGAAGCATACGAATCGCATTGAGAAGTCCCAGGCAGGGTACTTACCCATCCTAATAGGGCTCGGGACACTCAGTCTAAAAATTTGACATATACTTTGCGAGAACAATAGCTTTAGCTTAAAAAATATGCTTGCAAGTCGGACGAAAGGGGAATGGCTAAGAAGCGGCAGAGGGTTACATCCTTGGCTGCGGGTCCATGTTTGCCTCGGTGGAGTCCAACTTCCAGGAACCCTGAATCTTGTCGGCGGGCGTGAGGGAACTCAGCTTTTTGTAGGTCAGCATGCCAGCAGCCTTGGCTGCCTCGATGCGCCTGCTGTCGCCAATGTGATTGTGCACATCTTTTGGATTGAAGATTAAAGAAAAATACACGCGATTAGCTTACAAAAATTGAGTTACTTTTGGAGCACAGACCATTGGTTACATAGAGATCATCGCCGATGGTTTTCAGGCGACTTCGGCACTTAACCGATCGGTTTTGGACACACTCCCAGTAGAGAATGTTGTTGCTCTTGCCAAAGAACTTGAGATTGGAGCGATAAATGAAGTTGTTGATGGTTAGCAGAGTTCCACCCTTGCGGCTAATGAGGAATAACTGCGGGCCACAGTTCCGGACATGTTGAGTGACTGGAAAGAATAGGGAAACATAATGGTTATTTATCGGTCGAATATTCTGGTAAAACACACAAATATCGCATAATTCGTTTAGCGCTTACGTGCTAAGTGTTGACCGTTTTGCTCTGGATTTATTCTCATCATTTTATTGGGAAAAGCTTAACTATTTTGTATGTGTGTGTACGTGAATTAATGTAAAAATATATATTGGAAACCCAACTGAAGAATAAAGAAAAATATATGCATAATTGTGGGCGCTTAGGCACGATAGGTGTCACTTCTTCTTGTTCTGCAAGGCCTTCTGCAGGCGCCGCTTGATCTTCTCGCGGAAATCATTAGGATCCACCTCGGCGGCGGGCTCCTTAGCCGGGGCCTTCTCCTCGGACTCCTCTAGCTCGAGTTCATCGATCTCCTGAATCTCAAACTCTTCGATTTCCTCCTCGGGCTCGGGTTCAGGCTCGGAGTCCTCCAGCTTCGGCTTGCCTCGTAGCATTGGCTTGCGATCCCTGCTGGTGTCCATCGAGGCAATGGCCCCGGACTCCCCAGGCATGAACTGCGAGGGCAGGCAGCTCTTGTCGCTGGCCTGCATGAAGTGCATGTGCTCGCCGTCGTAGGGGAACACCCGCTTCTGGTCGCACACCACCCGCACCTTGCACTCCTCGCCGTGCTCGCGGTAGCAGCACTGGAACACCGAAAAGTCCGCCTTGCGGAACGAGAACTTGAACAGGTGGCCATCGAAGATCAGCTTGACGCCGCCTGTGTGAAAAGAGGGGTAGATTAACCGGAACAAATAGGATTAGCCAACAGCAACAGGTGCAGAAAGGGGATTCATCCTACTTACCCTTCGTGGTGGAGGCGTACACCGCCGGCTCGCTGCTCGCCTCGTTCTTGGTGGCCGCCCGCAATTTGTCCAGGAGCTTCGGCTTCGGTGTGGCATCTTCGACTTTTGTCTTGGGTCTACCGCGTTTTCGCGGGGGCACTGCGATTGCTGCCGATGCGGATGTGGCGGCTGCGGAATGGAGAAAGAAGTGCAACAGGTTAAAACATCAATGTCGAAATGGGTCGCCTTGAGCGAAAACGAAAATAAAACAACTGAAAAGCGTTTTTGGCTGGTCTTGCAGCCGTTTATTGGTTTACAAGCAGGTCTAAATTAAATAAAATTAAAATTAAAATAGTAAATTGTTGAAAAACACGCCAGAGTGGCCGGACTAAGGTAGACTAAGATGGAGTGCTGCCAGACTGCAAACTGGCATACCGGTCACTGGATTTTTTCCTCATTCTCTGGCTTGTGACCACGGTCGATGACCAAGAAGCTAAACGGTTTGCTTTTTTCCAGCCTTCCCGAATATCACGTGAAAAGCGATAAAGAACATTAAATGTACAGTTTACACAATGTTACACGGCGTTGCCGGACTGCGTGCGTTTACAGTTTACTGAAAAATATCGATATATTTTGTATTTTTTGTTGAACATAAGTTTTTGCCTTCACAGTTAAAAGACAATAAGTTTCTCATTAAAAATATTACTTATTATGTATTATTTTTATGATATTTGTATTAATTTGCATATTTAACATTTTGAGATTATTTAAGGCGAAAGCCAAATTCGCATCTGGCAACACTGTTTTGATAAACAACCCTAGCACGCCATCTTTGTTGTAGTTGTTCTTACGTTTTTCGCCGTGGAAATTAAACGGCTTTTTTGCAAACAAATTGTGGTGAATCGTAAACAATATAATATAAGATAAACTGTATAATGTTTATAATGTGAAATGTGCAATGTGCAACGTCCCAAAATCATGCCGTTCGTGTTTGTGAGTGTTCCTTTCTTGTGAGTGTCGTGTACAGTGTTGTTATTGTTGGCATCGTCGTCTCAACAGAAGAATCCCTCCAAAAAAGGTTAAAATAAGTGTTTTTCAGTGAACAAAATGTTATTGTGTTGTTTAGCAAGGTAAAAATGCATTTTTGTGACCTTTGTCAAGAGCCGTAATGGCTGTGATCAACCAAATAATCTACAGTTTGTGGGTGAGTTTGTTAAGACAGCTTGATTTACATATTGGCAGAATCCATAAACAAGTAAATAATTTACATAAATTAAGGCTCCTGTAAGTTGACCAGGGAACACACACAACCTGCAATAAATTGTTCGTTCAACACCGCTTCAATCCCTGTGTTTTTATTCTGGGTTGGGCCTACTAAGATCCCCAGGTGACCACCACACAGGCAACACATCCAGTAATCCTCCACCTCCACCTCCACCATTGCAGGCCAGTTCATCGGGGACGTTGCCCGCGGTGTGTGGATCGAGAAGCACGACTACTTCTTCCTGCGCAACCAGAAGCAGGGCTTCAACCTGGTCTTCAATGGATACATGTACAAGAAGGAGGCCAGCTTCCGGTCCACCGTCAACTGGATCTGTTCCGATGGCAATGGCAAGCGTCTGACCGAGAACAAGTGCTCCGCGCGGGCCATCACCAAGTTCGATGGCGGCATTAAGCTCGGCAAGAAGGCGCACAATCATCCGCCGCGATTCCTGGGCACCAATGTGCCCGCCAAGCTCCTGCCCAAGGTGGCCTTCTGTCCGCAATATTGAGAACAAAACTGAAATAGAGAGAATTAGCCGAAACAGAAATAGAAACGATCTTTGTTGTAGACACTTTAGTTGCATGATGTGTGCTCATAGGCTAAGAGATCATCCTTCCGTCGCATGTGTATCACCATCCCATCTCATCACGCATTTGTAACTCTCTAATCTCCAGCTAAAGTAACCCACAACGGCGTCCGGTTCAAGCGGACGGCCCAGGGCGAGTTCCTGATGGTCAACGGGAGATCGTACAAGAAAACGCGCGCCATGCAGTACCGCACATACTACCACTGCTTGACAAACAACTGCCGGGCCTTCTACGTCCTGGTGGAGCTCAAGAAGCGGCCACGTCTCACCAAGCATCACGACCACGCCACCTTCTGTCCTCAGTGCCCCCCGTCGAGGGCGTGTATGTAGCTGTAATAGTCGAAAGAAATAATATGTGTACAATATATGTCGAGAACCATGAAAGCATTCCCCAGTGTTTTATTTACATTTAAATGCGAGGCCATAATAATGCAACCAGACAGCCAGCCAGCCAGCATCCAACTAACAAGGAACCTTCTCCACATCTTATCGCACTATCGTTGTAGCCAAGTTCGACTATCAGATCAGCGTGGACTTGGGCGAGGCCACCATGCAGCTGGCCAGCGGCTCGTCCGTCGGCCTCAACAGCAGCTCGCCCTTCTTCATCGTCAGCAAGTATGGCACGAAGCAGATAATGCTCAAGCAGCACACCTTCAATCGACACATCTGCCGGGACGATGTCACCTACTGGCGATGCAGTCAGGTGAGTGAATGATATATATATTTTAATAAATAAGGCTGCATTAATCGCGGAATGTAATTAAACTTTGAGCCGGTTTACTAAATCTTAAGAAGACTCTACAAAGAACTTACAAAATTATCTTTAAAAGATTAGTAAAAACACCGAATTAGTTTATTTTTGATTTTGTAAATAAGAAAATATTCATTTAATGAAGCTGTTTCGTTTGTTACAAACTGTTAATATTAGAAAATTCATTCAAACAAAGAAATATGTTAGAAATTCCACAAATCTAATTTCCGATTAGAAATAAATACAACAATAATTAAATATGTATCTGAACAATCACAAATTTAGTTATTACCAATTAATAAACAATTTGGTTGCAATTTCTGTTTAAAAACTGGCTACAACAAAGTTTTAATAGATCGTATTAATCTCACAGTCTTTAAAAAGTATTATTAGTTCGAGTATTAACTCCAATATTATCTTTTAGTTCGCTGTATTGCGCTGTCGGGCACGGCTTAAAACCAAACAGGACACCCTGACCATCCTGAACAGCGAACACAACCACGAGGTCATCTTGAAGGCGCGCAAGTACGGCTCTCTGAAGCGCCAGCGGGCAGAGGCAGAGGCGGCGTCCCGGGCGGAGCGTCGGCAGGGTCAATCTCAGGCCGGTGCCGATCCGCTCAGTTCGCCGACAACGAATTAAGCTCTCTCTCTAGTCCTAAGCCTCACTGTACATTTTTAATAAAACTGACTCAATAAAATGCAATTTAGCAAAGTCGTTGGTGTCTGCTGCGTACGTTTGCCTGTTAGTTGTAATCCTTTGTGCTCTATTTTAGGCAAGGACATTCTTCTAATCGCATTTGTTCGCATTCTATTCACAGATTCCGTCGCATACTACTCGTACATCACGGGCTTCCGGGGGAGCCGCAAGCTGAAGATCGGCGAGTTCACCTTCACCCGCAACAAGGCCACCGGATCGAAGACGTACTGGTCGTGCGCCCGGGCAGGAGCTCACAAGTGCAAGGCCCGTGTGGTGACCGTGCAGGAACACGATGTGACCATCAAGTGCGGCCAGCACAACCATCCGCCCTACTAACGTTGCCACCAACAGCCATAGAAACCATTGCGTAAGTCCACACGCACACTGCCGGCTGAAAACTGATCATTTCAGAGCAGCTCGGTGTGCTTGTGGCCTAATAGCGACTCCCTTAGACTTAATTACTATTTATTAGAAAATATATAATAAACCTGAAAAAGCAATCCAATTGTTTCTGTTTTTCGTTGCACTTGTTTCAACCCCCCTTAAAGTTTTCAAGGCTCAAAACTAATTGTATCATGTGGCTTTTTGCAGAATACTCCGATCTGGACGACGCCGAAGGAGCAATCAGACACAGTCTGCTCACCTTCACAACAGGACAACGCGGCTGCAAGCTACTGGCATTTAGTGGGCACAACTATGTGCGAAATCGACGAAGTGGCCTCAAAACTTATTGGATATGCTCCAAGAAGGTGAGTTGAAACAATGCTTTTGAAAGTATTTAATTGTTACAAAGAAGGAGAAAGTAATGCGTTCAGTTTCAAGATTCAATTTCATTTAAAATTTAATTAGTTAAAATTCAAATTATCAATCATTAAATCTATTCTCCAAGTCAAGTTTCAATCGGAAACATTTTCGACTGCTAGAGTTTGTTTTATGAATTTATATCGAGAGGGAAAATTATATATCGCAAACTCATATATATCAAAATCTTACAACTTACACCGAAAACTATCGCATTTCAAATTAAAACATCTTAAAAGTTAATCCAATTTATTTCCCACCCTTTTCTTTTATATTGTTCCCACAAATCAACAATAATACAAACTTTATGGTATTATATTTATAGTCACTTTTATATTATTAACATGCTTAGATTTTGCAACTATTTTCGATTGCAGGGCAGCACCAAATGCAATGCTCGCGTGGTGACCAATGTGGTTGAGGGAGTGCACAAGATTGTGCTGGAGTCATGCTACCACACTTGCCACAACACGGGGCGGAAAAAGCGGCTGTCTGTTGGCCCTTCGGTGGTGACCAAGACGCGCAGCACGAGTAGGCCCAAAGGCAACAAATCTATGGCATCGGGGATCACGCAACAGATAGCAAATATAAAATCGGAGGAGGAGGAGGACGACTATTCCCTGGAGCTGGGAGCGATAAGCATAAGCATCGAGGATATGCAGCGATTGAATTAGATAGCTTAATTTTTTGCTTTCTTAACCTGAATCTTTTATTTAATTTCCTCACATGTAAAGCTTGAATAAACATTTACATATTTCAAGACATAAGATTAAATATAACTGCAAGTGCAAATACTTTGGTATAAATAACTTACGCTATGATAATATTATGGATTTACAACTAATAGTTCTAAATTTCTTCCCATTTTAGTTTCCTATGAAGTGATACATTTGCCGTCGGCCCCCGAGAATGAGTCACACCCGATGCTAAAGCGTGCACGCTGTTCCAAGTCCACGGAGGATGTGCAATATATTCGAACGCCGGCTGGAAGCTGTGTCCTGCACTGCGGCGAGCATCGGTACCTGCGCAACGCCTCCTACAAGGACAAAGTCTACTGGAAGTGCTGCAGATGGCGCAAGCAATGCCGCTCCCGTGTCATCACGCACATCATGCCGAACGGCCAGTCCCGCTACACTGTCAGTGGAGCGCACAACCATATGTAGATGGAGCAATCTCTTGCTGACTGTTTAACATAGGAAACTTGCGAATATTAGACTAAGTTAGGGAAAGTGTATGTGTGTCTGCGTTATCCAGTCTTTACTTTAATTTGTATAGCAAATAAATGATAAATTTAAATGATTTAAATTGTATTTAAGGTTAGGCAGCCTGAAAGACTTCCCTTGACTCGGGTGAGTGATGCCTATAAATACAATTGAACCTTTTATGTTATGTTTTATTTACGCTTTTCATTTATTATTGGCTTTATTTTATTTTATTTTCTTGTGCAATATTTTAAATACATGTACTAACCATACATCCATTGTTCTTTTCTATATTCCAGGACTTACCGAACTCGATCCAAGCATCCTCGGCGACTATGGCAACGAGAGTTTCTTGCCAAAAACTAGTGGATCGGGCCGCCAACGTATCCGTTGTGGAGTGGCGTCCAAGCAGAAGTGCGTCCGCACTCTCGACGACTGGGATCGCATTCGCTACGAGAGAACCCGCGGCGGTGATATTCTGATCTATGACGGGAATCGCTATCGCCGCCAGGGCAACTACGAGGACAACATCTACTGGAGTTGTGTGAAGAAGCGGATGAATTGCAGTGTCTACATGATCACACACAAGGATAAGCCCACCTACGTGGCCATTTCGGGCGTGCACAATCACGTTTAGTGGTCTATACTTTAATGCATATTACAATTACAATAAACACACACTCTATATTCCGTTGAAAAGCTAGCTCTGTAGTTGTCATCCATTCAACATTTCTTGTAGGGTTTAAATGTAAAGTCATATTTAATACTCACTAAAAACTCGCTTAATCTTTGCAGAACTGGCGGTTTTCGGAACGGGACAACGGGGGAGGACCGTGCTGCTCTTCCAAAATGAGAAATATGTTAAGAATCGATGTTCGGCCTCTCGCACCTACTGGATCTGTTCGAGAAAGGTGAGTTAGAGAAATATGTAATACAAATATATATTTAAATGGTTTAAGAATTAATTGTTTGCATTGTTTGTTTATTTGATAAATATAAACAAAGAAAATTTGAACACTTTTAAAGGTTTAATCGTATTAAGTATAGTTTTCTTTAATTTTAAACAAATTGGTAAAATATTTTACTCAAAGATTTTACATTCAATTTAAGAAACACCGTTATTGTTCAAAGTTTTACGCCTTTTTCGGTGAATTTGAGAGATAACGAGGTATTTCGGATCTTAAAATAGTGGAAAAATATCTTTAAGGTTTATGAACGCTAAGGGAATTTTGTTTCAGAAAAGCTTTCGCTATTTCCATAAAGCGCAACGTTTAATTAAATGAAAGTGTAATGCACTTAGTTCTTTTTGAGAATGTAATATGATTGGAGCCTTAAAATTTAAACCCAAAGTTAAAACATGTTTGAGATAATTGTAAAGTTAAATTTTCTTTGATTCAAATAGTATTTTATTCAATTATTATAACTTATTCAATTAGTATTATATTAAAATAGCATTGTAATGCTCTTTTAACCATCCCACAGGACGTGACTGTCTGTAGAGCACGCGTGGTCACTGCTCTGGATAAATACGCCCAGGCTCGTATCATCAAAAGCACGTATGAGCACGATCACAGCCGGAAGTTCCCCAGCAACGTCACCATGCCCTCCTCCCTGATCAAGAGAGAGAAGAAGGAGCTCTCGATGGGGTTGTCCTAGGATTACATTTAAGCGCATACTGTCCAAGCGTTAGCCACTTAATAAATCTTAATTTTGCCTTAAATACGAACTTGAAATTGTTGTGCATAAAATAAGAAGCATCCAAAGTGAAGCTATATATTGACTCTTACTAATCGGGAATTTCTCTTCCGTTCCGCAGCTTTTCACATTGACTTTGCGGACTCGAAGAAGAACGGCGGCAAGCTGCTGGTGATCAATGGCTTTCGCTTCTTTCGGAACAAGAAGCGTGGCCATTTGCAGTACTGGAAGTGCCGGAATTACTACAAGGAGCGCTGTCCCGCCATAGCCATCCACGATGAGTCGTCGCTGATCCTGCGACTGTGCCACCAGCACCAGCACACGGAGAGCAATGACATTATGATTAAGCCGCTGCCGCAGGGCGGAGAGACCAAGATATCGCCACCCGTCGAGTGGGTGAGCCAGGACGATGATGAGCCCGAGGACTCCGAGGCCACCTCGAGGACTCGCGAGCGAGATCGAGAACCAGTTCTTCGGGGGCCGCCACCGTTGACCGAAATAAAGCCGAAGCTGAGGAATTTGGACCTGTAACCGAGATTAGAAACTGTTTTTTACCACTAAGTCGATATAAGAGAGTGTGAAATCTATGTATTAAAGCCGAAGACTGTATAACGTTTTTCAATGTCTAAAAATAAGTTCATGGAACCTTACCCATTCAGTTTTTTTTCTTTTAAACTAGTTAAGAATCATTTATTAACTTGCTTCTCCTGCATTCCGTTTTGCTTTCAGAAATCGACTACGGCCATGGACAGTATCGGGGCAACAATCCGCACATTCAGTTCTCGCAGTCGAAGCGCGGCGGCCAGCTCCTTTGGCTGGACGGAATGAAGTTCTTCCGGAACAATACGAACCGCACAAATCTGTACTGGCGCTGCCATTGGTATTATCGCCACACCAAGTGCCCGGTGCTCATCTGCATGAGCAAGACGGACAGCAACGATTTCCGGCAGATTCACGAACACTGTCACATCCGACCGAAGCGCAAAGAAAAGGCCGCGGCTGGGACGTCGTCGTCGTCGGGGAGTCTAAGGATGAGGACTCCGGTGGTGTCCAACGTGATGAGCCTGCCCCAGAGCATGGCGCACCTTTTCGATTTCTAATTTAAGAGTCTGTTTCGCAGAGCATATGAGAATAAAGCTGAGAGAAAGATACATTTAGCATCTCCCTTATTGTCCGATTTATTAAGATTTAATTATAATTGTCAGCCGTTTAGACCACAACTAATCACTCTTTTTTTTTCTCTTTCCACCCAAAAATATTTCAGTTGTGCTGGCCAACGATGAGGTGCCCAATCCCGAGGACGTGCTGGTCTTCTTCACCCAATCGCTTCGCGGTCGGCCTGCTATCATGGCCAATGGCATTCGCTTCCTGATCATGAGCGAGAACAAGAAGAAGATCCTGTGGCGCTGCAGTTCGATGGCCACCAAGAAGCTGAAGTGTCCCGCCCGCATTACCATGCTGAAGGAGACGCCGCCCAAGTTCATAATCAACAAGGCGGAGCACATGCACGCGGAGCTCAAGCGGAACAAGTACAGCTCCAGCAAGGCGCAGACTCTGCGCGAAACGCGCCAGATGGCCGCCAAGATGGACTGCGAAATGGAGGTCGACGGCGACGTCAACTTTGATCTGCACGAGGAGGAGTTGCACGACCTCGCCTCGCACGATGTCTAGTTAGCATTAGGGTGTACATTACAGAACAGCGAAAAGTTTATCATTTTCATCAAGAATAAATGAAGGCAAAATTCATCACTAAGGCCAAACGAATAGTTCTTGAAAACTTTATATAATTGCTTAGGTATAGCTTATCATGATCTCCTACTAATCAATTATGTTTTCATTTACATTTTAGGCAACAAATTTGGCTATGTGGTCAGCCAAAAGGGACGCGTCCAGCTCATGCATCGCAACTTCTCCTACGTGCGCGAAAAGTGCATAAACAATAAGATCTACTGGCGCTGCACCCAGTACACCACATCGCTCAAGTGCCACGGCAGAGTCCACACCTTGCAGGGACGGATTGTGCACACGAGTAACCACAACCATCAGCCATGTGGCCAAGGACGGAGGCAGTCCATTAACATTATCTCTGTGGATTAATTGGAGATTTGTAATCTGGTCTGATTACTGAAGCTTGATCTGTGTAAATGCTTAACCTTAGATGTTTTTTTGTTTTGTTTTAACTTTATTTATTTACGATCTCGAAAGAAACTAAGACAGGAGCCTACGCTGATCTCTTCTTTTACTTAAGGCAATCTCATGTACACACAAAATAAACTTAAATTAAGCCCAAACTATTACACAGTGTAATCAACAACATACCTTTTAAGTGTCAAGCTTAATTCTCAGGGACACTGATTTCCACCACTAACCCCACTGTGCTCTTACCTTGCAGATATGGCGCGCCTGGCCAGGTTTAGCAGCACCCGGAAGAAGAAGCGGAAGCTGGTCATCGACAATCACGAGTTCGTGATGGATCGCAAGCTAAAGAGCAGCATCAACTGGCGCTGCTCCCGCTATCGAAGTGCCAACTGCAAGGTCCGGGCCACCACTCATGTCCTGAAGAATGGTCAGGAGGTGTACCGTCTGAAATTTGCCAAGCACTCGCACCAGCACTGACCTAAGATAGAGATTAAATAAATCTAAATGCCCGATTGCCTCAGTTTCTATATTTTTATGTTTTAGTAAAAAAATAAGCCAAAAAGGCATATAAATAAAGACTTTCCTAGTAAACTTAGAATATAAATCGAAGAAGAAATTTGAAGAGTGACTGTAAGCTAAACTTAATTTGTAATTTATTCGGTGTCATCTTAAAAACTCGTACTAATTAACCATAAACTTGTTCATCTTCCTTTGCAGATATTATCCGCAAGAGAGGCATCATGATTGTCAAGGGCACGAAAGGGAAGCCCAAGCTTCTGATGGGCGGATTCGAGTACTATCGCAACAACTCGCGGGGCTCCAAGACCTATTGGCTGTGCGCCCGAAATCGATATATGCGCTGCGCTGCTCGAATTATAACCTGCTCAATGACCGGTGAACTAATCATTAAAAATCAACAGCACAATCACGACGCTCTCAATCATCCACTAACGGAGACAAGTGAAAAGCCGTAGACTACGTAGACTAAGGTTTCCCACTGTATCTGGGTTTTAAAAATCATTCCCTTTTTCAAATATTTTATACTCAACATTTCAAATATCAGATTTACACTGTAGCGCTATTCTAAGCTAAATTTCAACACTTTATAAGAACAAAAAAATTTTTATCATATCTAGAAGTACTTACTCTCTGTTTGTGAAAGGTCTTTGTATTTAAAAGTTAGAATAGAAGTATGGTTTTTTGTATAAATAAGTTTGAGGGATCATTTCAGTTTTAATTAAAGGATCTCTACACACATAATTCAGGTAAGAAATATATTAAGATATATATAGCATCTTTATCCAGTTTTCTTGCGTGAAATTCGGAATACTTGAATGATTATGTAGCAAAACAAGACTTTAGTTTTAATTTGAGTGTAAGTTAAGTATTCAATATTCGGGTTTATCTCGTTTTAATCGTTTATTCTTGTTCCAAGTTTCTTTTTTTTTTACCAGGTAAGTCAAATAAATGCTTACATTTTATCCTAAATGATGATGAATCACCTTAACCCAAAAAATTTTTTTTTCCAAGGGCACTAAGTGGCAATAAACAGATACTTTGCTTATGCTTTCCAGTATGTCAACGAACGCTAATATCAACAAGCCTTTGTTGTTTCTGTTGCATGGCAAGTTCGTAAATTGATATCGCACACAATGCGACGGATTCTGTTAATTCTTCGGGTAAACTTTGTGTGGTTTTGTTTACACAAATCGATGCCCAAGCAAGAACATCGAATACTGCGGAATGAAGAAAAAGCTGAATCAGCTTTCCAGACCCTTGAAATGTGTCTCATAAATTCCAGAAGTGCGGCATATTAATCTGATATTGCATGCATTTGTTTGCATTAATACACTGGCTGCTAAAAGTGTGAGATCACTAATTAAAGATTTTAAAATTAAAATTGTGATAAATGATTTAAAGACTCCCAGAAATTCTTAAGGAAGTTTTATTACAGTATATCAATGTATTAACATTGAAATACTTATTTGTATTACTAAACAATACTTATTATGAATTTATTATGATTTTTTGTCCAGTCTGTAAACTGTTTTGGGCTACTTTGCATACTTTAAATGATTCATTATGGTAACGATACTAAACGGAATGATATTGCTTTGCGTACTATTAGTAATATTTTTACAGATGGTGAGGCAATGAGGGTGACACAGTTTATAATATATTTGCATTCTTAATCATTGTGTTTTTAAAGTTATGAGTAAACACCGGTAAATTGTAGATAAAAATGGTTCATAATCCGTAAACTAGCTTGAACCGAAATTGAATCTCAGTCTGAAGTTACTCAAAGATAAAAGATAGATAAAAAAGATTAAATACGATCAACAACGCCACCTACCGGCGCAATATTTTTAACATTACCGCTAGTTCCCAGGACTTTTAGAAAATAACTGTTCTTACCAACTTTCAAATATTATATATATATTATATATTGGTTTAAACAGTTTGTTTTAATATATATTAGATTTATTTAAGCCTAAAAATCGAAGAAAAGTGGTCGTAGTAATAATTTAGTTCAGTTCTCAACCGCATGACGTAAGCAGTTTGTGGTATATTTTAGTACATTAGTTTCAATTCTGCGACGTGAGACCAGTGATGCCAAACTTTTGGATCGTATTAAAGCTAAACCAGAATTTGAAAAAAATCTATAAATATAAGTTAAACTGAACCGACTAAATTAAGCAGTCGTAGTAGTTATAAAATAACAGATTCACCTAAATAATTAAAAAACTCGGTACCCTAATTTTGTAAATAATGTATTTTATTTTAAATGTTTGATCCTGTGGACAGTTAGGATGTACAGAAATAAACTTTTTTGGAGGGAGATTTCGCGTAACTCCTATACCAGTAAAAAATGTCAATACAAAATTATAAAAAAGGTATGTTTTTAAATTATTAAGTTGACTTTGCCGTTTCGTCGCAGCATATTTTTGATAAGTGGCTTGTTTTTGCTAGATCCAGCGTGAAACAATCTAAACTGGCAGCACCGTTCGAAACTCTCCGCGAGGGCCACACATCTGTATCTATCAAATTGAAACCGAAAACTGAACCGAGCGGACGTATCGCGCGTGCCGCGTAGAAGATACACACATCCCATAGATACAATTTCCCTAGCTCGTAGGTGGTGTGTATTGCAGCAGAAGCTGGCTTTTCGCTGCTGCGCTCAGCGCTCTCCCATTCGCCGCTGCTGCTGTCCGCGAGAGCGTCTCTCGCCCGAGCTCTGTGTGTGGAGCTGTGAAAATTCAATAAAACAAAGAGCTGAGCGCGACTGACCAAGTGAAAATCGGTTTGAAATTCCAATTGCCTGGCTCTGGCGAATAATAAATAAGACGGAATAATAGAACTGCAAATGGCATAAAGAAACTGAGTGCTGAGAGTGTACGTGTGTGTGCAGAATTTGGTGTGTACTTGAACGAGCGCTGTGCGTGTGTGTGTGTCGCGTGTCGGGGCCCAACAGTGCGGCTCGCTAGCTTGATTCGCCATTAATTAATATCAATAAAATGTGCAAGAAATACGACTTTGTCTGATTTGCTACAAAAGTGTCTACTAAACCCCAATAACTTGGCGAGGGGGTTTGGCACAGAGGCTCTGTGGGGAGCGAGGACGACAGAGAGACGAGAGAGTCCCTGAGAGAGGAGGCTTACCAACACAAACAAAGCGGCAGGCGCAATATAACGGTGCAAACGGTGGTGGTGGAGCCACACCAGCAACAACAACAATGCTGAGAAGGCTGCGACTTTAGCCCGACTCTCCAAATTTTTGCATTTGCGCAGAACCCAGGCGAATTCGCCGAACTTCGCCGCAGCTGCTACGAGACGAGAGTGTGTGTGCAAGAGTGTGTGTGTGTGTTTGGAAACACCTTGCTCCAATATTTTTCCCCCGATTTTCCCCGATTCTGCGATTGCGAACAGCACGACCGCACGACCAACGGCGTCGCCGTCGTCTCAGTCTCAGTTTCGGTTCGCTTCGTGTGCTTTCTGTTGGCTGCCCTGCAGCGGAAAATTGGACGAAAAATCATAGCAGCAGCACCATACACCAGAAGTGGCAGAAACTCCCAAAAGGAACAAAAAAAAAAACGAAAAAACAAAAACGAATTGTAAATTTTCCAATGCTGGTTGGCTGCGTTTCGCACGCGATTCCCCCTTTGGCTGCATTTTCGTTGGAGACAACACGAAGAACGGGTAAAACCAGGAGAACGGGTAGAACGCTAAAGAAGAAGAAGAGCAGCTCCAACATTGTCGCCGTGCCGTCGACGCCGACGTTTGCGTTAGCGTCGCTGCAGCGCCGCAGCATCATCAGCTAGCCATGAACTACAACTACAACTATAGCCCCGACAACAACAGCAACAACGAAAGCATAGAACAGGTTTGTGCACCGAACAAAAATAAGTAATATTGAGATTATAATTAAAACAAAATAGTTTAAAGCTTTACTATTTATTATCTATAATATTTATACATAAAATATTCCATCAAATTGGGGTTAATAATAATTTATACAAAAATCGAATTAGGTCTATAGATTTTTATGATTTTCACTCTTATTGGATAAGTTCTATACTTTTATAATGAAAAATATTGAAATATATTCATTATTTCTGTGTTAGAAATTGATTTTATCTCTATCTTTGCAAAGTTTATAAATTATGAAATACAGAGGCTTAAATCTGGTGAAAAAAGCTATGAAACCTTTCAACCCTTTTTTATATAAAGTACAGATTTATTGACTTTGCATTGGTTTCTTTTTAATTTTAGATTTCCAATGTGTCTAACTATACTTTCAAAATTGTTTAAAAACGTATTAAAAACATTTATATAAATTTATACTTTGAAATAGTTAAAATGCATTTAATAAGTGGTATTGAAAAGATAAGATACCAAACTTAAAAAGTTATATAAAATATAATTTATAGCTTTGTTTCAAATTAAAAATAATAACAAGTTAAGCATCGTTAAAGTTCAAATCATAATTTTTAAGTGGCGAAATCTGCTTTGTAATAATCTCGTGTCATTATCAGAGCTACGTAATCACTTTTTCGCACCGTGTACAGACTCGCCATCGTTGCTCTCCACTCGTTGTCGTTCGCTTATTCATAACTTTTTTGGTTATAGATTTTTGTCACCCTCCCCCGCCTCCCTCACCACGGAAGCGGGGAAACCCAACCTCCAGCTAACATCCACCTAGACGTCCTCGCCGCCGTCGCCCCCCCACGTAGCGCCATCATCCTTCAGTTGCGCTCACATGCTCAACTGTTTCAGTTTTTCAATTATTAATGGTGGCCATTAGTGCGCGCGCCGTTCGACTGCCCCGCCCCCTTCGGCACACTGTGGCACTGCTGCCGCCCTGTCCGCCCCCGCCCGCCCCCTTTCCGAGGGTGTCGCGTAGACGCTTTTTTCCTTATCGGACAAATTGTGTTTGTCTGAAAAGTTCAATGAGGTGCGCGCACTGCAATTGCACTCCGTATCCGTCTCCGACTCCGTGCAGCTCCCTGACCAGCCGTCATATTTATGTTATCGACGCATAGATAGAAATCATGTTGGTACATCGATGCATAAGCACGGGTTTTGCCAGATAACAGCCCGCAGCACAACGGAAATGTATTGCATTAGGGGAATTACAACGGGACGTAACTCCGGCCGGGACTGCGACTGCGGCTTCAGAGCTGTTGATTAATTCACCTCGAGGTGCGTGTGGGTTTCGGAAGTGAGTGTGAGTTCGAGTGTGTGTGCTCGTTGTTAGCTCACCCGATGTGAAAATTCTCTATTTATATTTATTGCTTAGTTCGTTGCTCCGAATCCAAGATAAGAAATGCCTCTTAGTCATTGGAGTGAATAAGGATTTACGTATTTCAGTGGAAGTGGCAGTGGACACGGTTGCAAAAGTTGACAACGGGCACGATAAGTTCTGAAAGGTAGCCAGTCAGCCAGCCGTTGGGGATTCGGCCAGACAGATGTCTCACATAAACAAGGGTATAAAAAAAGATAAAAATGTCATAAAATATACTCAAGCTGACAACTAACTTACTATATATGCGTGTACATATGCACATTTTGCTCCAATTAACATCAGAAGAAGTTAATTATATTACCAAATAGGTGAAGGAACGAACTTTAAGAATGAAGCTTATTTTGAAGACTTTGAAAATGCATAAAAATCTATTCAGTATTTAAAATGTACGTAAAAAAGTCTGTACAGGAATTCTAATTTATCTCTTGTTTCAAATAAGAAAAAGTCAAGAAAAGTCATTATAAACGTTCAAAAAACTTCTAGATATAGCAAGCTCTTTAAATAAATACAGTAATTAACATCAAAGAATAGACGACTTATTTCTGTACTAAACACTTAAACTTGAATACACATGGGAATATAATTTAGTTCCAAAATATATAGAAGCTAAAAAAGGTCCATTGTAATTACATATTTGCAGTTCTAAATCCTTTTTCGTATCCAAACATTATCGATCACTTTGACCAAATTGTGTTCTGCCTAATTGTTCCGCCTTTCCCTGGGTAATTCCATGAGGGGGGCTTAAGGAACTGCTGGCTTTATTATACCATCTAAGTCGCACTTAAATCCCCCCCAGACTACCCGGGACACATGTGTCCATAATAGAGCGTGGCATGAGTTAAGGCCATCATTTACTCGGGGCGGCCAGACCACCTGAAAAACCAATAAAGTCATTTCACACACATTAACCTAACCAAAGAAGGAGAGCAACACGCAACCGAACCGGAGGAAGGGGCCCAGTCCATTTGATAATTGCACAGAGGTGTTCTTTTGGACCATGCGCATCTTCCAGACTCTTTGTCATGCTCTTACCCTCACGCCAAAGTCCACACCATCCCATTCCAGCCAGCGAGCACATGCGAAAGTCTGCTCGGTCACATATGTTGCCCAAAGTGATTATTTTCACTAAAAATAAACGAAATTAATGATTGATGAAGTGAGACAAGGGAGGCGAACGCATCCCATCCATCGCCCCTCCAGAAAACGCAGAAAGCGGCCGTCAACACCACCAGCCGCCAACCCCACAGGAGTCGCAAAATTTTCCAATTTCAATTGCGAACCGGGGTCGGGTTGTCAGGTTCGGTCTGGGGTTGGGATTGGGCGGGCATCCTAGAACCGGATTGCAATGAAAATAAAAACAAAGGGGGGAACATGGGCAAACGTAATGAGAAATAAGCCGTCACATAAAAGAAAAGTGTCTTTTAATTGAAACCAGGTGAAGGAGATGGCCTGGACTTGGGCAATCGGCAATCGGAAACAGAATCGGGAACGGACCGTGTGCCTAGGCAAAGTTTCTTTGTGCCCATGCCGCGCTGTCGCAGCCAGACGGAAATCATAAAAATGTTGCATAAAAATATTTTTTATGTGTGCTGCTGCTGGTGCTGCTCCTGCTCCTGCTTCGGCGTCTGCGTCTTCGTCTTGGTCTTTTTGGCCTGGTGAAAATAATAATAAAATGGGAATAAAATAAAGCAAGTAGAGGCGGAACGGAACGAAACGGACCCGGCCGGGTGCCGTGCCACATATTTCGTTTATATTTACTTGACAAGTTTTTGCACTGCGTCGAGACGTCTCCGACTCCGTCTTCATGGGGCTTTGTGTCTATGCCATTGGTGCACTTAAAGAAATTCATTTGACAGTTGAGTTCCTATAATTTTGAATAGATTTTTCTTGTATAAAATACAAAATTCTTTGCTTTACAAGCAAATCTTGTAAGCAGAATGAAATGTAAACTATTTTATTATATCCTGTCCTCCTTTGAGTGCTATTTATTGAAACTAAATCTCTTGCAAGGTCTAATGATGGCCGTAAAATTTTACGTCCGTATCCATATACTTGTTTCTCCTAGTGGAGTGCTCCTCCTTTCTGACTGGGACTCCGGGTGTCTTGAGTTGCCCCGCTTGCCATTTTTTGGGCGGCTGCTATGCAGCGGCGCTCCACGTCATCAACAACATCATCAGCACGGCTCGGGGGCTGCCTTGTTGCCTGGCGCTGGCTGGCCTGTTTTATAGTCCAAACGTGATAGCGAAATGTGGCCGTCTTCTGGCTCCTCCTTCGGTCTCCTTCGATTCCTCCCGTCCTTCCATCCCTCTGGCCTCCTGCTGTGCATTTTCGTGCAGTTCGAGGCTGGAGTCTTGGCAGTTTCCTTGGCCCGGGGTGCGCCTCGGAAAAATAAATTAATGGAAAACATGCAAACATAAATTCTCTTTAGCTGTCAGGTGTTTCACATTTAAAACGTAAATTATAAATAAGCAAAGTAAAATTATAATTCCGCCTAAATGTTTTATTTGCCACCGTCTGCTGTCATTCCGTCTCCGCCCCCGTTCCACGCTCCTCCTTTGCCCTGAGCTCCTTCCTCCGTTGGACACATTTCTCTTTTTGTGGCACATTTCTTTTGTGGCATTTTCCAACTGCGGTGCGGTAGTGTGTCTTTGTGTGTTTTGGGAGAATTAATTTTATTCAAATTAATGATGAAGCTTATAATTGGCCCCGTTTTTTCGTCTCCGTTCTCTTCATTTTTAAATAAAGACACTCGACTGTGTGGAGGAAGGCAACATAGTCATCTCCAGCGGCAGAAGCAGCCACCAGTCATCTCCACCTCCATCGTCATCGTCATCGTCATATCCAGTATCTCTTCGTATCTTTCTGGAGGGAAAGAAGGAGGAGGGGCGGACTCTGGCTTTTTAAGAGCATTTGACATGACTTGGGCTTCATTTTCCATTCGATGCGACGCCGCCTCCACTTTGATTATGACGTGAAGTTGGCCAAGTGCAAATACTTTGCTGGTACTTTTTAATTAACTTAATTAGCATAGATGATGGGCTAAGAGCAGCGCTTACACAACATCAAAATTGCATTATGCCTCGCAAGCTGGGACCACGGGCAAGTCTCCCCCCCATTTTGATTTAGATTCCTTGAAGCATGCTGAATTTCTGAGTAGAACGAACCTTCCTTCTTGCTTCATGACATAATGCATGACACATGGCCGGGCGACCCTTGGCGGTGGCACTACGAGTGGGAGTTGGGGAAGAGCTTTTCATTTTTCCAACCTTCACACGGCATGAATGTTACATTCCGGCAATAAGGAAGTTATGATGTGTGCCCTTATAATCGATTGTGAAATGTGAAAAGCCAAACACTAATTAGTTCAAGATATTAATTTCGGGTTCATGAAGGAGTTTAGGGGAATTTTTTAATTAGTTTTAAATTTACATGCATATATGATAAATTATATTTATATGTAATGAGAAGAGGAGATATTGATTGGTAGAGATATAAGTTTACTTTGCTTTTACGCTTTGAAAACTCCAAAAAAAAGGAGAAACAAACTAGAAAACGAAAAGAACTATAAAAATAGAGTTAGAAAAACAATCGAAGTTTTTTTTTGAATGTTTTTGTATGAGCAATTCGATTTTAAATTAATGAATTTCAATGTTTTTAGGTCATTTACCATTACAAGTTCTGGGAATATGAAATCCTTTTAAAGTATAAATGTTCTGGATTTAAAATAGATCTGTAAGTTCTTGAGCTATTTATCATTTTAAACCAGTTTTTCAAGGCCTTATAATGTTACTTTGGTTGTAATAACCGATAAGCTAAGTAGAAATTTAATATACAGAAGAACAGATTAAATTTTATGTCTTTAAAGTATATTTTACTTTACGTCTTAACGCCACCAAAGATCTTCATTTTAACTAAAATCAATCTAGCAATAACCCTTTTTAATGAGTTTCTAAATTTCCTTAAGTAAATTCAATTGAAAAACAATTTCTTAATGAAAAAAGCTTCACACTCTTGAAAATTTATGGTCCGACAATCGTCAAATTGTAATTTATCAATGGGTTTTGGGTGCGCTGTTTGAAATGGGACAGACACAATAATTAACTTCAATTCAATATATATAATTTTCGGGCAACCCATCAAACGATGAATGTGACCAATTAAGTTGCCGTCGATCGTCAATCGGAAAACATATACTATAAAAATATAGCTTGGAAAAGCTCACATGCGATATGGAAATTAAGAGTTCCATCGGGTGGTGGTCTCTGGGATCGTGGACTTTGCTCGGTGCACATGCTAGGAATCTGAAATCTCTCAAGTGGTTGTTGCTTTCTGTTGGGGTTCCCCTAGCTGGAGGCGCTAAATGCAGGAAAAGATTATAACGGAGGAAATGCTGGCAATGGAAATGGAAATGGGACGGGGGCGGTACGCTTTTGGAAACACATAAATCGATGCGTATAAATTTCTGTCTAATTTTTTTATAGCGCGTGATTTTTGATTTACGCATCGTTGGACGGTTTTATTTCGATCGGAGCGTCGGTTTCCCAGAGACCATATTTATTTTTATTGCTTTTTAATGCGCCGCCGAGGAAGTTTTTATATTTTTATTTGGGTGAAAAACTGTATTTGGTGCGTGTGGAAAGACGGACGGACGGCTTCCGACTGTCGAACAATGAATCTTGTGGGATTATTTATATATGCGAGTGCGGCGTCCGGGGTGACGCTTTATTTTAAATTCAAATTCGCCCCGCCACCTTATTTATATTTACTTGGCTCAGCCAGCGTGTTTGCGCTTTATAATAATAAAATATTCCACTCTTGTCTCTGTCCCCACAGGACACGAAGCAGCAGCAGCAGCAGCCACATCCGATGCAGGCGGCAGCCAGGACAGCGGGCTCCAGCTCCAGCTCCAGCTTCACGTCCACAACCACTTCCACGTCCACATCCAAGACGAGAGCAGGAACAACGTCGTTAATCTATTTACCGCCTTTCTGCTATCCATGTAAGCATGTGCCTGCGGCCGGTGCAAGGATCCAGACTCGAAGCCGGAGTCAGGGCCAGACGTTGGCCCACGGCAGCTGCTGCTGTTCGGTCTGTCCGCCCGGCTGGGAACATAAAAATTATGATAAACATGCTTCAGCGGCGACGTTGACACCGGCAACAACAGCAACAGCAACCACAACAGGACCTGCAGCGGCAACGCTGTCCTTCTCCGCTTCCTCCTCCTCGTTGTGGGCTGGAAAATTCCTGCAGGCGAGTATTCAGTTACCCGCGGCCGCAGCGGGCCATAGCTGCACCGATCTCCGGCAGACGTCGCAATTAGTTATGCCCACAATGGCTGCTGGCGGGGATGTGGATGTGGATGTAGCCGTTGCCGGCGGTGTCTTGGAATGCGGCGGCAAGCGATGCTGGCGACGTGAGCGAATGCGGCGCGAACGACCAAGTCATGCGTCTGCGGCACAACCGCTGCTGGCCCAGGTGAATCCAATCAGCACTAGCCCGGCATCAGCGACAACAATAACAATGGAGGCAGCAGGAGAACTACTAGGCACATCCCACAGCCCAGGAGCTGGAACCACCGCGGAACAGCAGCACAGTTCGCAAACAACGACAACGGCAAGGGGCACAACTGGCGCAGCATTGCCGCATGATGATGAGGCGGAGGAGTATGATGAATGTAGGTGCTTTAACTATAACGGTGATATTAGTCTGGAGCGACGACGGGGAGAGGCCGCGCAACTTTCCGGCATTACGTGGCTGATGTTCTTGTGGCAGCAGCTGCTGCTGCTGCTGCCGGGCAATGGAAACAAGACCCGCTCCCACACCCACACCCACTCCGAATCCAGCAGCAGCTCCATCTTCCCGGCGGCGAAAACAAGGAGTAGGAGCACCACCACCACCATGACATCGACAAAAAGCTGGCTGGGACCGCTGCTAATGCTGCTTTTGGCCACGTCCGTCAGCGGCTGGAACGGTCGGCAAGATGGTGAGTAGCATATCCCTTCCCTTCCCCCCGATAAGTAGCGCTATGATAAGAATTTATAATTTCACTTGGCGCGCGCAAAGAAAGTGCTCCAAGCTGGGACCATCTCCTCCCCAAGTCCCCAATTTCATTTAATTTTTGCGGCATAATTTGTACTCGCAACAGAGCGTCAGCTGGCAACGGCTCATCCCTCTAACAAAAACTCTGAGCGCCTTCCACTTCCACTCCCACTACCACTTCCATTCACTCACCCCCACTGTTGGTCATGCTCAATTGAATCCATAAGTAGTTTGTGACCGCAGATCTGCGTTCGTATAATGCGTTTCAACTGTTTCACCATGAGCGAATTTACCCAAAAAGGAAAAAAAATACAAGCAAGCTGAGAAAAACAATGAAAACAACAAGCAGCAACAGCCGACGAGCAACATGCAATGGCAAATTGTACGGAAATTGCCCGAAACAAACAGCCAGGACCAGGGCCAGGGCAACCGCCGACCACCGACCGACCGCTGACCATAATTCACTCAAGTTAGACAAAAGCATTTTCGGTTGCCCCGCCCTCCTATTCCTCCTACACAGCTGCTGTCCTGTCCCTATGCGAAACGCAAACGAAAGTCCAAAATCCAGACCCAGACCCAAAGTCAGAACCCGAAACGCAAATGAGTCTCGCAGGCGAAAAGCGTCATGCTCTTTGAGTTTAGCTCTATGTGCGGCAATAAGTGCCTGTCTGTATGGAGTGTGCGGGGTGCAGAGTGCGTCCCGTCAATAGGGGTGGTCCAGTAATGTTTTCGAAAAGGGAGTGCTGCTCCCCTAACCACACATTCAGCGTCTGCCCCGGTTCGAGCTCCTAACGAACGACCTCTTCAAATTGCGCACACCCACCAAGTGTGGGCAGCATAATTGGGTTAAGGAGTTGTTAGCGCGTTCAAGTTGTCATTATAGATCATCGCAGATAAGATAAGTACACGTTTGCCGGCGATAGGAAATTGCTTGTCACAATACAGGAGATGGGAGGGGGAACCACCAAATGACGGAGTAGTACATAGTTAAACAATTAATATTATCTTAAATAGTCGAGCTGTCAGTCTTAATTGAATGCAGAAAAAAAAAATGATGACAACAAGTAGTCATTAATGAATGGTTTTTATTGCAGTTCGTAGAGTTATAGGAGAATAAATGGGTATCTTAGTGGTATATTTAAAAAAATATTGCTTTAAGGAAACATCGGAAATATTATAAATTATATTAATATACAATTATATAATTTATTGTCTTAAGTCAAAGTTAAAAATTAATAATCTTTGAAGTTATTCTAAGAAATGGTTCAACATTTATTTCTTTAAAAAGGACAAACAGGTTGGGTTAGATAAGGCTAAGAGGTTTGCTAAATGCTTCAGTTAATATCTGAAGGTAGCTGGGTTGAAGTGGATAATATCTCTACTTTATCATCATCCCTTAACTTCTTTAGCTTCTACAAACCTTCAACCAGTTTCGCATTCAGGGACTTATCACGGTGCAGCATTTCATAGGGTTGAGTTGAATATGAAACCTTTAAGAATGTTTTATAAAGAATATATTAACTTGATAAAGTAAAGCAAACCTCTATTTTTAAGCAATACAATACAATATTCAATTTTCCAAACTAAAATTTCAAACTAAAATATATATTAGAATACACTTTGGGTTGATCTGAGTAAAAAGTTGAGGAAGAAACCCTTAAGAGGGTTTTATAAAGAAATTATTAACTTGACAAAATAAAGCAAAACTAATTTTTAAAGCAATACAATATTCAATTTTCTAATTTCATCCACAATCTAAAATACATATTAGAATATACTTTAAAAAATAATTCCGTACGGTTAAGCTGAGTAAGAAACCCTTAAGAATGTTTTATTAAGAATCAATTAACTTGACAAAATAAAGTAAAACTCTATTTTTAAGCAATACAATATTTAATTTTCCAATTTCCTCCACAAACTAAAATATATATTAGAATATACTATAAAAAAATAATTTCATCGTTCCATGGTTTCAAAAACTTCCCCCTTGACATTTTCAAAACTTTTTCTTGTTCCTGCTTCCTCGTAACACATGTACATGTCGGTATTGGAAGAATGGCGCCTTAGATCTGTTAGGTAGCTTCCCCGTGCAGCTGACAAAGCTCCCCGAGATTTATTTTGATTAATGCACCTGATTACTGTCAGTTTATAGGGATCCATTGTGAGGAGCACAACTCTTTGAGCTTATTTTTATTTTATTTTATTTTCTTCTCCCCCTTTCTATTTTTTGTTGTTGTTTGCCTCTCGCTTTGTTGCTGCCTAAGCTTGTTCATTTCTCCCACACTACTCGTATTTTTTCGCCGCTCTGTTTTCCTTTTGAGCCACTCTAATCCAAACGAAAAACACACCAAAAATATATCCGAAAAGCCCCGTGCCCGCGTCCGCGTCCGTCATTTCAACTGTCTATACGCATTTGTACGCTTGTCTGTCTGCCTGCCTTCCTCGCTGGCAGTCGGTCGTGGTCGTCGGTCGTATATTTGCTTTTAGCTTGTATTTACTTATGCTTGTCCTGCAGCATATTTCAGGGGTAGCGAATTAAGGGCGAAGGGCAACGTGCGATGATTGTATTGCCAGCAGCAGCAGCAGCAGCAGCAACAGCAGCAGCGACAGCGGCTGTGGCAGCAACAATAGTCGCTGCGGCACTCAGGCAAAAGTATTGAATCATGTTGGAAAATTATTCACGGTACTTGAAATTGGCGAAACAATTATTTGTCGGGTGTATGCCGAGGCGGGGGGTGGTTTCGGGTCTCTCCGTTCGTTGTTCGCCGTTCGCCGTTCGCCGTTCTCTGTTCCGGCTTCGTTCCCGCTTCCGGACCTTCGTTCGGGGCGGTGGCTGCCCGGCAAAGTGTGCTACACTTTTCACACAAGGAAGCCTGCTGTGCGTATGGGCCGCATTATGACAGGCTGCGAATGCGGCCCGTAAAAAGCACAAGTCATTGGAAAACACAACACAACACACACACACACACAGTCGAAGTATAACTTTGGCTATATGTTCGACTCCCATAGTCGGCGGTCTGAGCTGCGGCTCAGTTGGGGCTCAGAGTTCAGAGCGCTGCGCTGATCCTGCGCATGAGTACCTTTTGTTTGCCGCAAATGTAAAAACAAAAAGCGAAAAAATGGAGGAATCAGCGAGGAACAAGTAAAATAAAAGAAAGGAAAGGAATAATAAAATAAAATGTGTATCGCTGTAAGTACGGTTCGGTGTGTGTGTGTATGGCACCGTGTTGCCTTTGCCCTTTGTTGTTGTAGCTGCTGTTGGTACACATTGAAAAATGAACTCTATTGGTTTTATAATTTAATTAACATTTTTGAAATCAACAACAACTCTTTTGAGTTATTTTTATAATTATCTTTGGTATCTTCTATACATAACTTTTTCAAGGAACTCTGAATATAGGAAAACAAGTGATCACTTAATATTTAATTTTTATATTAATATTATTATATATATAAAATTATATATGTACATAAATATTTATAATACTTATTATGACTCGTATACCAATTTTCAGCTCGTTAGGACACCTTGCACACTCACAGGAGTATTTTTAGTCTGTCCCTTGAATCTTACTTTTCCACAGCCCCCAAAGTAGACAATGATGCCTTACATATGCAGATTTCTTTGTATTAATTCTGTAAACCATAATCTAAAAATCTCCTAGGTACCAATTAAAGGACAACAAATATTAGTTCCTAAATAAAAGTCCCATTTGAGTGTCCTTTTTCCGGCAGTGCACCGCCTCTGTGCCTTTGATTGTGCTTCTGCTTCTGGCTCGGGTGCGCACATTCGTCTCTCCTTGCGAGTTTTCTGTATTTGAATGCATAGCCTGTGCTCGGACCGTCCTTCGTCCTCCGTCCTCCGTCTCCGACTTGCCAGGACGGCTGCCATCTCCATCTCCATCGGCGCTCCGGTTCGCTCCTGCCCACCACCCTTGTCCCAAACTCCGAACTCCGGGGCCAACTCCGCCCTGCCGCTGCCAATCGTGCCCAAACATTAAGCTGTATGTATGGCTCGGAGGGTGGTTTTACCATTTTCTATATGTATCTGTGGGTCTATACCCATTGTATGGGATATAGTACTCATGCCCCGGTGTGTGTGTGTGTGTGCGAGAGTGAGTGTGGCATGCCGTTAGCTAACTTTCTTTCTCTATACTTTGGCTTGGGCTCCGCTTCGCTTTTCCCATTTCGGCTCTGTTTCCTTTTTTCTGTATTTCTCTTTTTCCATTTTTATTTTTTTTTTAATATTCACAATTGCCATTTCGGTAGTTTTCCTCCTCTGAGGGTGTGTGTGTGTGTGAGCATGTCTGTGTGTGACATTATTATTATTACGAGCAGTTTTCGGTTGCCTGGCTTGTTCAACTTATTTATGCGCCCGGCCCTCCCTTAAGCGGATCCGTATCCGTATCCGTATCCCGTAGTCGTTGCCGTTGCCTACCCATGTCCCGCTCTTGACGGCGGGTCGTAAATTTGCGGCCCCTTATGCGCACGCACTTAAATACAATCATAATAATAATTGAAACAATTTACAAATTAAAAAGCCACAAATCTTGCCACCAAAAACCAAAAAACTTGACAATACAATTAGAGAGAGAGAGAGGCCCAAGAAAGTGGCCAAGCTCAAATCAACAAATCTACAAATCTACAAATCTACAAATCTACAAATCTAAATTTATCAATAAGCGACCTCTGGGGGCCCACTGAGTACACTTTAAATGCTGCTCTTTTATGCGACTCTTAAATGAACAATGAACAACGCAATTGAGGTCGCATCCACGGGGAGGCAATTGGAATATAATATCTTAATGCATTAATGGTCTTGTGTATTTTATTAATAAATTATTACTCTGTTGTATTTGGCTTGCAGCGCCCACAAATTGCACGTTTCCGGCCCGGTGG
The DNA here is from genome assembly GCA_008042575.1 of Drosophila watanabei. Lineage (NCBI taxonomy): Eukaryota > Metazoa > Arthropoda > Insecta > Diptera > Drosophilidae > Drosophila > Drosophila watanabei. The sequence goes on from VNJS01007363.1 coordinate 180,708, forward strand.
GAGGGCTCCTGGTTCCTGTCCGGCTATCAGCAATCCATACACATCAAGGGCTCACAGTTCAGCTATCGCGGCAGGTGTGCGGCCTCCGATGGTAACAAATATCTGATTGTCGACGAGTAAGTACCACCACTTCGACCCGCTAACAATATGTATATGCTAACATCTCAACCCGATACTCGCGACCCATAGCGTTTTTTTTTTGTGTGTGTTTTTGGCAGAGGCTGTGGAAAATGAGATGTTCTGGTTTACATTTGCCACACACATCTATATATTCATGTATATATTCTTTTATGCCGGCTCCTTTTGTCGAAGAGTGCCTATAATTGAATAAGTTTTCATTTCTGACTGAGGAAAAGGTGTGTGTGAAGGGTAAACTGTGTTAAGGTAAGGCGGAGGACCCTCCGCACGACCGGCAAAATGCAGCACTAACCTCATTAAAAACGGAGCCAGCTCAGCACAGTGGGATGAGTAGATGGTGGAGTGGCATGGAGTGGAGTGAAGGACTGAGACAACAGCGAAGGGTGAACCATGTCGAAGGAGACGCGGAGACACACGTACCCGTATATATGTGTAGTTAAGGTACACGGAGATAAGCTACAGTCAGTTGCATTTTTTCCTTCATTTGGAATTTTGAAAAAGGAAGAAGAAAGAATACATCTTTAAATCGCTACAGGAATTCGAGTTAATCATTATAATTATTTATACTTAAGGGTTTTTGAACATCTACTTTTATGAAAACAATCTTCTTAACTTCCGGTTAAGTCTTAGCTATCCTTTAACGCAAGGACAACCTACCTTTTGGTATAGAGGATGTCAGTTTTTCGATTCGACAAATTTTTACAAAGCACCAGGAACCTTAATCGTGCTAATTTAAAACAACTTTCTTAATAACCAGTTAAAGGTTACATTCACAAAATATAAAGAAAAGCCTATCATTTAGCAAGAGAATTTTAAGTTTTCTGATTCGACAAATATTAACTTTTCATCAGGAATCAATGTTAATGTGAGATAGAGAAGCTTATACTTAGGTTACGTTAACGTTTACTTTAACTTCAAGAAAAGCTTACCTTTACTTTAACTTTAAGAATAGCTTGCCTTGTAGTATGGAGGTTATTAGTTTTCCGACTCGATAAATGTTAATTTTTTGTCCGTTCCAAATCAAATCAAAACTGGTTATAAGTTCGATTCCATTTTTGGCATAACAAATTGTAATGTTAAAAAACAACTTCTAGTTAGTAAAATTTTTAGGGTTTTTATAAATAATCAGAGTACTTATAATGCTTCCCTAATGAGTATCTAGTTTCTCTCCGTGTACCACTGCACTAACACAAGCAGTCAAACCTGTCGTCAACGTTATCGCTGTTGTTGATGTTGCCGCTGCCTGCCAGCTGCTGTTCCTCCTGCTCCAGCCTGCTCATCATCCTCCTCCTTCTCCTCCTGCTGCTGCTGTTCTTAACTTTTGCCTTTGAAACTGGTTTGAGTTGAGTTTGTTTGCCGCACTGGTCCGCCATGTCCTCCATCATCTCCTTGCGCATGGAGGGGCGCCACCTTAGAGGCGGCGCGGCGCGTTGCTCGTAATTCGGATGTTTGACAAGAGCGAGTCATGTACTGAGACAAAAAGCAGCCATCTATCTGTCTATCTATCTGTGTCCCCACCACCCCTGAATATCGCTATCCCGATAGATATAGATCCGTGTATGTGTTTGTGTACCCACTTGTGTTGTAAATGCTACTACTGCCGGGCCACAAAGCCCAAAACTAAATCAAACTCCAACGTATCTCCACGTATTGTATTTTTAATTTAGAAAACTGCCTTTTGCATACTCTGTTCTCTGCTCCTTTACCTTACTTAGCAACAGTGTTTGATGCTGTTCGTTTTCCTTCCTTATGCTTTTTTTTTTGCATTCATTTAAAACGATACGAAACGAAAGCCAAAAAAATTTAAGGAATATTGCTTTTTGTTCAACGACTACTTTTCCAGCCATTCCCTTTGCCTTGGGTCTGGCGTTCTTCCTTTTCCTTTGTTTTCCTTTCGTATGAATGTTTTTTAGTCGTAAAGAGCAATGAGAGAAACAATTAAAACCCTTTTAAGCTGCTTCCCTTAATGCGAAAAAAAGAGGGGTAAGAAGAACCCACAAAAAGCAAAAAGGATCCTAAACATTGGAGTTTATATTTTGAATTTTGTGTTCATTTTTGCCATGTTTATGCTTATAAATATTTAATAAACATATGAATAATCCTATCCGTAAACTAAGTTTTTCCGTTGTAGCTGAAATGTGAAAATGTTTTTTGATTTTTCCGCTGCTTTTCCTTACTCTCCATAAATATTATTGGACGTTTTTGCTCTGCGATGCCGAAGGCGAAGGCGGGGATTAGGCTTGTATTTTATTCTGATCCTGACCCGCCCTCTCCTCCGGCTTTCCATTCCGTATTCGTTATGTTTTGTACAATTTTTTGATGTATACCAATAATAAATATCGTAAACTTATCGAGACCCCATTACAATCTATACCTAAGAAACTAGGAAACTAACAGAACCCCTACATCTAGCCTGATATCACCAAGAAAAACCAAAGAAATCTCAATCTAAACAAAAACCCAAAATGAAACTGTTTATTTTGATACGTTATCTACTTTATATATACGAATAAATATGTATTCCAAATATTTTTACATCACTTTTCAACAACATATATATATTTTGTGAGTTTCTTGCGTTCTTAAGTGTACGTCCTTTGAGTTATTTTCAATGATCATTTAATTACTTTAACTCGAAATAAAACATCAACCTAGTAATCGCTTTTCAATCAACAAATATAACAAATATTACTACTAGTAATCGTGGCCAAACTCGAACTGGTCTGAGTCCCTTCAGGACCTCTCCGGCTTCGACTTTGCGCCCCCTTCTGGGATCATTTTTATGCCAGAGTAAATCGAAAATTCCTTCAAATAGGCCAAGGGGTTGCGCCTTAGTGTGTGTTACTCCTTGCTTGCACCCGGTACATATAGAGTATATATACATAAGATATTTTGTTCCGTTCACACACACAAAACACACGGAGGAGGGTCCTTCTGAAGTCTTAGCCCTAGTTACCATCCGTTTTATTTGTCGATTGCCGCCAAGAAACCCGAAAAACAACACAACCCCACCACCGAACTAAAAACCAAAATAATAAAAGAAAAATGGAAATTCCAAACAGAAAACATGAATATTGCCATACCATTATACTCGTAACATATTTACAAACTATACCCATATAACATATAAAGAAAAACAACAAAAATACAAAACTTTTCGTTGCAACCAAAAAACTTTTTTAGGAAAGGATGTCATCGTTGCCTGGTTATCTATGAGAAGCATAAAAATGTGCTCCAATATAAAGAAAGTGAGTGCGAAGGTGATAGTATGTATATGCATCAGTCGAACCCATCTGCACTGGCGATGCGTAGCTCTAATAAACAAAGTGATCATAGGGGGGGAGCTCATCCCAATACGAACGGGCATTCAAGACTATCTTCATCGGATCAGTACATAATGAGATCCAATGACGATATGAATGATTGTAAGCATTAACTTTATATTTTTTCTCTATATCTCTATCCTATCTATCTCTCTCTAAAATAAGTTATAAGCAAAAAACCAAAAAAAGCAAGCAAACTAAAATGATAAATACAAAGACTCTATCTCCTAACTCGCTATCTCAAAATACCAGTTATCTGTATGATTTTCGAACCTATTATTATTGTTACATATATATTTCGAAATGCTCCCTTAGTTTTAACCAACATGACTAACCTAACCTTATCATTTAAGCGCTATTTTCATTTCACTCAAAACGAGAATACAAAAGTTTTTCGTTCCGTCCAAAATGATCAACTGAAAAGCAAAGATGAAGCAACACGTTTTACTCTTTTTTTTTTTTTTTTTTGGAAAAATATATGAAAAAAAAAACACACACAAAACAAACGCAGGATTTTGATTAGTAATTATTTCGGTACTTTACTTTTGGTTCTTACATCTCTTTGGTTTCATTCGAACTTTTCTTTCGGTTCTGTTTTTGGTTTCAGTTCTCGTATGATTTCAAATGCAATCTTTGGTTAATTATACAAAAAAAAAAAAAAAAAGAAACCAAACCAAACCAAACCAAACTTGTAAATAGTCTCAAACAACAATTACTCTGCATACGAAATGAATAAAAATAACTCTACTTTGTTTACGTTTGTCATGGCAAGGGTCCTCTCTCTACCTCTCTCTCTGTATATCTCGAACTCACCTCACTTTAATCAAGCAATCAACCAACCAACCAAGCAAATCAATCAATCAATCAAAAACGAATAACCACTCAATCTATCAATCAACAAGAAGTACATATCTAACCGCAAAAAAATATATATATAATCGACTAGAAAACCAGATAACAAATACCAAATAAAAATCAACTGTATATTTCCCCCTAAATACAAACACACGTTGCAAATAATCCTGAAAGGGTTACAAACTACTCGTACCACCACCACTATTAATATTACCTAATACCCAACGTTAGTGTCAATCCAATTAAGTCACTTAGTTGCGATTTGCAAGCGTATTAGCGGATTAGCAGATTAACCCGTCCCAACAGAGCAACCAATTAAAGCCAAACTGAAACTGAAACCGAAATCGAGGGCCACAGCAAGTGCATAGGTCGAGTCGCTAGAAACAAAAACCAACCAGCCCGGCTAATTCTAATTCTTATTCAAATTCTAATTCTAACTAAAATAAAGGCAAATCCCCCAAACCAATCGATTCGAAAGGAAGAGAAAAAGTAAAACAGGAAACTAGAGCTGGTAAAGCCTCGATACTGAGCGATTCAAAATCGATTCTTTGCGGAAGTTCGATTCTTTGCCAGCTCTACAGGAAACTATAACCAGTTTTAGTTACGAACTTTTCGTTTCTCTCTTTTTCAGTTTGGTTTCCTCCTTGGTTCTGTGCATTCTTTTCGTTTCACCTTAACTGTAAATAATTAAAAAAACAAATCGAAAAACAAATTGTGTAAATATATAAAAAGTTACAATAAAAGAAATTAAAACGAGACATGAGACTGCAAAACAAAACAAAAAATTATAACGAATTGTTTGTTCCATATGTATTTTTTATTACGAAACAATTACATATATCTAAATATATAGCCATATATATTTGCAAACTCTATTCCAATATTTATATATGATATGTATATTTTCCTTACATTTCAAACATTTTCAACAACAACAACAACAGAAACTCTCCAAAAAACCTACTAAAAACCGAAAACCAAAACCCAAGCTAAACCTAAAACTAAAAACTAAAGCTAAAGCTAGAACTGCAAATCAATTTGGAGCAATTCAAAGTTTAAACACGTGTGTGTGTGTGTGCTTGCCTTGTTTGATTCAAATATCGAGAGATGAATAATAACAAACACAGAGAACACCGAGGTGTGTGCACACACACATGAGAAATTTGATTGGATTTTGGTTTTGAAATTTGCATATTTGAAGTTTTCGTAAATTTTTAACAGCCGCAGTTCTTGTACAGTTCGTTTCGCGTTTGTTCCCATTTGTATAGCTCGTTCTGTATAGCAAAATAAAAACAAACAAACAAACAACCGAACCCCCAAATGAGCACCCACACACCTTTGTATTTACAAAACAAACTTGTATTTAGTTGCGACCCAGAGATGCGACCCATCCACTCATCTGTAAATAAATCTCTCACCTCTCCAATCATGACAAAAACCAAAACCAAAGACCCAAAGACCAGCACACACCGGACAGAGGTACGAGTATTGAAAAGTCTTGAACCAGTTCTCATTTCCCCAGGCCCATTCAAATCTCTGACGACGGCAGACGCGGCGGGCACCACACTGGGATATATACTATATACCATGGGATAGAGCCAGTGAGTTGCCAGTGGATTGTATTTCCAATAAGTTCTAGTACATACTTTCAAGAGCAGCCGGAGAATTATTGCCCAAGTTTGTTCCTCCTTTATTTTATTTTTCGCTTTATCGGGTTTCACATTCACACAACCCACTTTGCCGGCTTGGGCCCTGTGCCCCATGATTTATTTATAGGTCGGAGAGGGTGCAGGGCGCAGGTTGGAGTAAATGAAAATGGAAATTGGAAACTTGACACCGAGCGTCGAGCAGCAAAGCAGCATTTTCCCCATTGTCTCGCAGGGATCCAAACTTATTTGTGTCGATGCAACACTTATCAGGGAGCATAGACCGCTCGCAAAAAAACACATTTTATTCGCATCCATAATTCGCTGTTAATTGCTGTAATCCGCTTAGTTCTTAATCAGGTAGCGATGCTCCTCCATAGCTCCGACGGCACCTAATTACCACTGGAAGTAGCCAGGAGAAAGAGGGCGCAATTAAGACTCTGAATGATGGAATATATATAGCATAGGATGTTGCACATAATGCAGTAGTCGCAAGTACCGACACCCAACGACCCTCGACCTTCTTACATATACTCACTTCAGTGCTCAGTCATGGCAACGGAATCCGGAATCCGTCCGGACACGCATAGAAATGTAAATTCATTATTTATTATTTGTTTGCCTCAATAGAAATCAAATTAGTTTAAGTGGCGAGCTCTCTTGGCCCACAGCGCAGTCAGACAGTTGGCCTCGCATTTGAAAAACGCCAGTCCTGGGCCACGCCCACCCGTCTTCAGCTCCGGCTTCAGCTCCTGCTCCTCCCTGGCTTCACAATTTGATATTTTCCACTTGATATTTCCGAGTTCTCCAGTCCGACCAACTGTCTGACTGACTGACTGTTTGACTGGCTGTCTTGGCCAAAAGCCCGGCTGCCTGACTGCCTCGTGTTGCTGCTGGCTGGCTGGCTGGCTGGTTGCCTGCCTTCCTTTTTTCCTTGATTTGATTTTGTTTAAATATTAAACGAGAGTTTTAGGTCTCATTTATAATTCAAGAGCCTTCAGGGCCGTAAAACTGATGGCGGGGGCGGGGCTGAGTTCGTTTTGATTAGCAGACCGTAAAACAATGGTATCAATAGTACAATGGAATTGCGTGCGTGTGTGTGCATGTTCTTTATTAAATCATTATTTGTTTAGATTGTCACACAAGCACACACACGGCAAGCACTCGGCACACACACACAATACACACAACGTACACGATTTAATTTCAGTTTTGGATAAAAGAGCAAGCCCCTCCGGCGCCGAGTAAGAGCTCATCCATCACAAATAGTAGTAGCAATTTTAATGCGCTTTAAATTGAGATTTTCAGCAAAGGCATAATAAAGTTGCTTTCAATTACGATACTTTCATTTCAGTCATTTTTATGGCCCACACACACACCATACAGAGTGTGTGTGTGCACACACGAACAATGGCGAATGGCAGGCAGTAATTGGACTTAGACAGTCGACAGTTTCAATTACTGAAAACTTGTACACATATGGGATTAGCAGGGAAAAGCCTTGTTAATTGGTCTACAGCTAATGTAGTGTCGTTTTCACTCGTGTCGGGCATCAAAGGATATGCAAGGATATTCCACCGCACACATACTTGTTTAAAAGCACACACTTTGCCAGAATAATAGGTGCTTTGTTTTAGGAACTCCAAAAGGCAGTTCAAACTTTTTTGGATTAGTGATGGGAAAAAATTTTGAATTTCTCGATAATTAGATCGAAATTTTAATCGAAATTAATCGAGAAAAATTAAAAGAGTCACACAGAAAAATGAAATGTTTAAAAATCACGATTTACTTATAAAAAATGTTATAAAAGTCGCGATTATGTTGACGAAAAATCAATTATTGATGCCACTAATCGTAAAACACTTTATGATACAACTCAGTCGTTATTTTAAACAAAATAATCGATTATTAATTTATGTTTTAACGTGGGTTTAAAGGTTTAAATAACTAAAATAATACATGAACTCCTTGAGATTTAAATATACTTCAAAGTACAAAGTACAAAATGAAAAGCATAAAAGCAGCAATTCATACATTTTAAATCCATTTTTATACATTTAATCCCCCTTGCGATGGCCTTGAGTGTGTGCCGAAGAAGTAGAGTGTGTGCAAACGAGCTGCCAATCAAATGAACGAGCCACTCCTGCCTCCTGCCTCCTGCCACGATTCCTGGATCCTTCGATTCATTGGCATCAATGATAATCCGATGAGAGCCATCAGAGGCTGTTGCCTACTTCGGGGCGTTTGCTAACTTCCATTTAAATTGCATTTTCGAGTAGAAACTATGCATAGTACTATGTAGCACCGAGTATCACTGGCCACTCGAGCACCTGCCACGCCCCGAACCGGCTGCCCACCTTAATTATGTTTACGGCTTTTTTATTTAAGCCAGAGCGCACTTTTAGCCAGGCTGCATTCTGTGTAGCGTTTGACGGGCCGCCAGTCAGAATTTGCATACCAATTTTCACTACCAGAGAGCAACCTTCCACTTCACTTGCAAAAAAAGCGAAGGAAATAAAATATAAAAAAAAGGAGAAAATAGGGAGGAGGAGGAGGGAACTATAACCTAGACTGGGGAGGGGGGAGTGATGGGCACTCAATGAAGGCCAGGCCAGGCCGCAGCGTTTTAATTGCAGCGCCGAGCTGTGGAGGCGGTAAATAAAAATAATTAAAATAATTAAGCAAAACTACGACGGCATCCGAGCACTCACTTTTTCGAGGGGTTGCCCTCTTCTTGGGTTCTTCTGCTCGTTTTTTTTGTGGAAATATTTTCATCGTTAATTTTTCGCAGACCTGCCATGTTTTTCGGGGATTTTTATTATGAGTTTATCTGGTTATATATATTTTTTTTTGTCGGGGAGCTCGTTTCCCCACTCGCATTCTTTTCGCCCTCATAATTTCCTTGATATTATTTGGTGTTATAACATAACGCGGGACATGCCTTGGCCAATTTCGGAACAAGCATATTTAAATTTAATCAAATGTCGGTAAAAATGTTTGCCATGCCAAGCCAAAAAAAAAGGAAAAACGAGGAAAAAATCATCATGAACAATAACAACAACACGCACACACATAGCAGGGCATTGCCATTCCTTTTGTGGGTGTAAGTGGGTGTGGGTGTGGGCCTGGGTGTGGGTATAGGTATGGGTCTTGTCGTGAGTGTGGGCGTGGGTGTGCGTGTGTTTTGGTGTTTCTGAAAAGGGGAGTTGTGCGAGCTTTCAACCTGTGCGACTGGGTAATTTGTTAGCCAAAACCAGGAGGAGGCGGGAGGAAGGAGAACCCAGCCTAGTCCGACACCGGCGTTTATTTTATTTTATATAGTTTTTGGCATTTTCATGCGCCCACTGTTGTTCCGTTTTCTCCTTTTTCCGCCTTTTTTCGCCTCGGTTTTTCCCCCCCTGCGTGAGCTGGTACAGTTTTCGCAGCATATACATACATATATATATATATATATATATATTTATGTGTATTTGTCGGGGCATAAAAACTTATTTACCTAGGGACACCCGGATTCCGATTCCGGGGCGATTCCATGGCGTCGGGCATCGGGCGCCCGGGGTGTCAACCAATTTCGAGTGCCGCCTTACCCGGGTCCTGGCCACGGTGTGTGTGTGCTGTTTGCCAATTGTTGTTTTTCCTACCTTGCATATACATACAAATATAAATATATATATGTATTTTTTCACATTGCCATTTTCATTTCAATTCATTTCATTTATTTATGCAATATTTTATGTGCTCATTCATTTTTTGCCCGTTTTGGTTGTCGTCGTGCCCGTTTGTTCTATTAATTTGTTGTCGCTCCGGCTCCGGTTCCTTGCTCCTTGCTCCTGGGTCCCTGCCATGTCCTGGCTTCTATTCAGTCTGTGTTCCATTTTGGCCCGGTTATTTGCCATCCGTCGCGGTTCCATTGTCAATTTCGTGGATACACGTCCATTTATATATATATATTTGATATTTGATGAGAATAGAGTATTGTATATATTATATATGGGCATAAAGTCGTGCCATAAACCTCATTCGTCTTAATTTGTATGCCTTGTTTTTGTTACGATTACGGTTACGGTTAGGTTCTGTGTTTTGTTGATACTTATTTATTATTTTTATGCTCTGCTCACTTAACTGGCTTTGTCCCGGGTCTCGTGTCCCGTGTCCCGTGTCCTGGTCGCGTGTCTGTCTGTCCCCCCCTTGCCGCTGGATTATTTGGGGAGTGCGTAGAGAGCTGCATTAAGTAGGTTTTACCTGGTTAAACATTAAATACTCACTCGTAGCCGCATAAAGTAATCATCATAAGCAGCAGCTACAGAATACCATGAAGCAGGAGAGGCAGCTACGACGCTTAGAACCACAAAATGTGGCTCGTACTTTAATTAACAACAAAAATGACAAAATCACACACAACGCTGTAAATAAAGGTCCAATTATTCCATATATTCTCTTGTACAGATATTTAATTGTGTTTGTTTGTTGGTACATACATACTTACATACATATTTACTACCGATTGATTTCGATTTTCCGTTTACTTTCTGAGATACTGTTCGTTGTCACCAATTGAGACGCTTTGACTTTTGTTTTTTGAATATTATATATAACTCTTTGTATTTGTACATGATTATGATTATTAATGTTTATAATTAATCCACTGCTAACAAAAAATCATCATCAACTTTGTACAGTAAAACCATGAGCGAGCGAAAAAAAAACCAAATAATAAGTTAAAACCAAAGAATTAAAAAAAAAAGTAATCTCGAGCTTCGGCTCTGGACGAAGCTGAACGTAGGATTTCCAAGATTTGGTAGCGGTGCATGACGATATGTACATAACAACACACACTTGTAATATATGAACCCCCGTAACCTACCTATAAGTTTTTGCCATTGTTTATCCTCACTTGAAACCTCGAATATTGACTGTGATCCGAGCGAACGGTTTGTAAATCTCTCCTCCTTTTTATGGTTAATAATCACCTCTTTTCGGAATCATAATAATAATAATTCTTTGCCTTGTTTTATAATCCTAATCAGATCTGAAGTCTACCAAAGCTCTTGGAAATCGTACAACCCAACCAATGCCCATTCCATTTCAAAAAGAATGCCTTTCAAATTTCGTTTTAAGAACGGTCTGTTGAGTTTCTTCAGTTGTCCGAATCCCCCGAAATGCACCCACCGCCACCCCATATAACCATCCCGCCACAAGAACAACCCCTACCTCTCACCCATTCACCACTCCCTCTCGCTTTTGATTTCTGTTTTCGCTTTAGTGATAAATCAAATAATAATTAAAAAGGATTTAAATACAGGAAAATTCATTTGTTTCCCCAAGGAGCCTACGAAAGCGAATTCGAGACACATTTTTGTATAGAACGCCAAGCGCTCATTACTTTTACTTACTCTCTGTCATACTTTGTTTTCTAATTCAATTTCGTGAACGTCAAAAACAGAAAGGATTTCAGCTAAATTTTGTGCTCCTGTATGCACATGCCTAAGAGAAAAACGAAGCACAATAAAAAAAGAAGTAAAACGAAAAAGTGATATATATTTAGCAACAAATATATATTGTAAATGTATATACAGCTTTGTGTATATGATGATGAAATGTTGGGATGGGCTGCCCGGTGACCGCTAGTATAATTGTCTCTCATTTATCAATTACTTATTGTACTTTCTTCTTACTACATTCTACCTAACCTAACAACCTGCTACTTACTACTTTACCTTACTACTACTACTACCCTACTTACTACTATTCGTACTACTATTTGCTCTATGGGTTCACCATTATTCTGTGTTGTTCTCTCTCTCTCTTCCTTTCCCGTGTGTGTCCGTGTTTGTGTCCCTTCAGTTGGTATCCTCTTGCTTTGTCTCTCTGTTTTTGGTTCCTTTTGAGTTCAGTTGCCTTCTCGTTGTTTAATTAGTTTTTATTCAGTGTTTCGGTTGTAAGTACGTACCTCCCCCAAAAAAAAAACCCTTACCCGTTCAATGTACCGTGTACCATGTACATACTACATACATGTGTGTAATTTAATTAATGTAATTTTAACATGAAACTCAACAATTTCTGCTCTCTCGGTTACTCATAAGTTACAATTGTGTCGTTTGTTCGTTCGTTAGTTCGTTGGTTGAATATCCTTCGTTCCTTTTTCGGTGTGTTCCTCCTTCTTTCTAGCTCTCTCTCTGTGTGTGTCTCTCTCATTTATCATTGTGTTGTGCGTGTGTGTTAGAATGTTTTGGGCCACTCTACTACTGTAATTTAGCCCGGCTATCTAATATAACTCTGCGCTTAACGGTCGCTGCGACCTAAAAAACAAAAAAAAAGAAACAAACAAAAAACAAAAATTAAACCTAAACCCAAACCGAGTACCGAAAAAAAACCAACTGCAAAAGTATTATAATTTATTTTCCATTTTTTCCCTTTCGGTTCTTTTTCCATGTCTGTGATGTGTCGTTTTTTGCCTTGTCATGATATACTCCTCCTATATATGCTACAAACGCTTCTCCGTAGTATTTGACCATTACACACACTGAACACTACACACACTCAACACCCCCAACACACAGGACACACGACACTCAAACGCTCACGTAATGCCACGCCCACCACGACACCACCTTTGTTTTGTGCCTTGTATAACTCATAAAGTGTAGTTGCTACTTAATTACAATCATTACTCAAAAGCGCCACAAGGCCGGGTCCCCATTGCCCACACACATACACACATGTGTGTTTATCCCTCCATCCTGCATATCCTTTTGGCTTTTTACACCAAACACCAAACACACACCTACATAATTGGTATTACTCTTTTTCTTTAGCCATAATTTGTACCTCTTTTTGCGACCACTCTGCGTGTGCCTGTTTTTGAGTTATTCTTGCCGTAGCCTTGCTGTATTGCTAAAGAAACAAACTGAAACCGAAACGGTTCAATTTGTTGAAAGAACATTGTTTTAACAAAAAACCAAATAAATACGAAACCAAATACGTTTGTTGTGTGCCTTTTTAGCTGTAAACATTTTTGTAATGTTGAGAACCATGCCTGAATGTGTTTTATGTATATATTATACCATATCTGCTTCTGTTGGTCTATATGCCAATACGAAATGGATTTTAGTTACAATTAACTTTTACCAAACAACTCTACTACCTTAACCAGTAGCCTTGAAAAAAGCAAAGAAAAAAGAGAGGACCCTTTACCAAAAATAAAGAAAAAAGAAATTAAATGTGTGCCACATACACATACAACTCTCGCGTTTGCCATAAAAAACAGAAACCACCGAATACCCAATTTATTCATCATGAGTAAATGTTTGTTATTATTTTTTAGTTAAGTTCAAATGTTATGCTTGCTCTAGCAACAAATACCTTATATACGGCCCTGCCCGGGCACTAACATTATTTTACAACCGTAACTACCTCTGTTTCTGTTTCTAGCCCCCCCGTACCATAACCCCTGATTCCCATAATCCCATCCCAAACAATCCCAATCCCATTCCATCCCGTGTGCTTCTGCTCGAAGAGCCGGAAGAACAAGATGAACCAAGTGTGTGTTTTTTGCTTTTCGGTTCTTTATTTTCGAACGTGCCGTGCCTTTCAGTTAAGTTTACAACACAGAAGTTGGGCAGTGCAGTTCCACACACACGGCCCAAGGAAATGCCGCTGAAAAAAAAAAAAAAAAAAAAAATGAAAAACTCTTGTCTTTAAGTTATTTCTGTGAACGTCATAAGTCTTTGGTTTGTTCTTCCTTACCTTACCGCCTTGAGTTTGTTTGCCTTTTTTTTTTTTTTTTTTTTGTCTTCCTCCTGTTTTCCTTGTATTTTTTCTGAAACTTACATACTTATCTTACTTATGTATTGTACTTACCGCTGCTTTTTACACATTTCCACAGAAATTGTTGTTGTTTCTGCTCCAGTCGGTGGTGCCGCACTTGAGGCTGGAAGCTCTGCTCTGCTCTGCTGTAGGGCCGTGACCGCAGCAACTTGCAACACGCAACAGTCGCAGCCGCCGCCGCCACGCTCAACTTGCGACATTTCTGCTGATTTAAAGCTTCATTTCGTCATTTATTTGCGCAATTTTCTCCCCGGACCATCGGCATCAGCGCGGCCACTTAATTAAACAAATTTCTGTGCAATTTAAATGGCATGCTTGGGCGATGGCGATGGCGATGACGATGGCCCTGGGATGGATGAGAAGAAGCATTCCCAGCGAGCAGGCAGCCTCCAGTGCGGCACTCAGACGAAATACAAAGAGAAAATATACATTTTTTGGAAATTCCTAGCCCTTTGTAGATTTGGTTTTCCTTTACTTTAATGTGTTGCTACTACCTACTACTATTTACTATTCCCACTTAACCTTAACTACTTTCTACTACTAAATACTGCTACTACTACCCACTACCACCACCACTACTACTACTACTATGTACTACTATTCTACTCTTTCCTACTTCTATGTGTTCTGTGTTCTCCTCAACAAGACAACATCATTTGCGATTTGCATTAATTGAATTTTTATTTGTGCTTTTAAAATAATCATGTCCCCCAGACTTTTGCAAGGGCCGTGAGACTTTACAGAATCTCTGCGACCAAATCCCGGGCGATGCCCTGCTCTACTCGCTTTTCCGGGAGAGCGCCGAGCCGGTCAAGTGTCCGCTGAAGGGTGAGTGTTGCAACAACGTTGCAAGCAACGAACTTGCAACTTGGAGTGCAGTTCAGGGACCCAGGGGATCTTACTCATCTACACCCTATTCCCATTGCAGGGCCCTTCATCTTCACGTATAATCGTGGCCATGGGGAGTGCAAGTCGCCGGTGTCCAACATTGAGAGCTGCACGGAGGAGAGTCGCCTCCTTCTGAGCTTCCAGGCCTGTCCCGATGTCCAGGGCACCGAGAGCACGGGTAAGTCTTTTGCTACCGTCGGTGACAATGAGTCATCATCGCTCCTTGCTGGAGCTCAAGGCGAACATCCTTACTAACTTCCGTTCTTCCTTCCGTCTTTCCGTCCTTCGTCGCAGTCGAGGAGCTGACATGCCTGGCGACCTGGAAGGATGGAAACTCACGCTACTTGGTGGGCCTGGTCTCGCACCATCATGCCATTTCGAACGAGGAGCGCTATCGCTGCTTTGTCTACGAGAAGATATCCTCGCTGATGGGTAAGCAGCAGCAGCCAAGCCTCTGGCAAACAGGATGAAACTTTTGTTTGAGTCCTAATACCCATGCACATTCGTAACCTTTGCAGGCGGCCCCAGCATACTCAGCTCGAAGGATGCCGAATATAAGCTGGCCCAATCCGGCGACGCCACTTGCAATGGCTTAGACAGTGCCGAGGTAAGCATTTTCTGGAAGCCCCAATTCAACACACACAGCCCCATGCCCGATTACCCACTCCCCCTGGCCGATTCTCAGCTAACCCCTCCTCCTCCTCTGTTCACCTGTCATTTTCACTTAATTGCACTCAGAAGAAAAATGTTTGCCAAAATTGTTGTTAAAATAAGGCAAGCGATTTTTTTTGAAGGTGGATTTCAGACGGTAAAAAGTTTACAAGTTCTTGGCCAGTTTCACCTTGCTCTTCGATCTAGAGGGTCTTGTACTTGTTTTTACTTATCTCTCTTGGCCTTTGAATCCTTGTTGATTTTTGTTCGGTGGAAAACCTGAAGATGAAGCAAAAACGGAGCGGTGCTTGGGCTACTTGCACCCAAGTTTAATCGAGTCGTGTCAGTCTGTCTGTGTCAGCGGAAAATAAGTTTCTTGGCTTAAACCTGAATCTTTTCCCAGCGGTTTTAGCCTTTTGCTGGGTAAATTTAACTGTTGAAAGAGTCAACCGGGTTATCTCATGGTTGTATATGAACAATTGGTCGAAATCTGATTAGCTGGTTTGCAAGGAGGCCTTAAAGTAGAATACATTTTAAAAACTTACTCCCAGGTTTTTTTTTATAGATTTAAATACCTTTTGTAGATTTTTTCCCAACTGTGCTCAGTCCCTCATCCCACCTAAAGTCACCCAAAGGGCAAACTGCAAATCGAACTAACTAACTCATTTTTCTCATAGGTTGGCTCACGTATCATGTCGCTCCGAAAACCGCCAGTAGCCGAGCGCTGCGACTTCCCAGCCTGGTTCAAAGGTCCACGCCACTGGCATGCCCTCATGGGCAATGCCGTCTACAATTATCATTCCAAGTGAGTAGCAAATAGGCCTGCGGCCTGAGGTTGTCACTCGGATCAAACTGAACCGTTGCCGACGATTCTTTGCAGCGACGGGTCCGTGCACATTATTAAGCCCAACGGCTATATGGAGACACGTGCGCTGTGCGAGCAGATAAACAAACAGACCTCGACCGAAATGATGGCCGTGGTGCACTATACGACCGGGTGGTAAGTGGCCCTAAAATTGAAAAGCTCCCAGCTCCCAGTTCCCAGTTCCCCGTTCTCTCCGTTTCCCAACTTCAATTCAATGTTCGCTCCATTTCGCACCCCGCAGCCAATCGGGATTCATGTGCATGATGTTCTACCGCCGGGACACGTTCGTCATCGAGATACAGACGGGCAAGCCGGCCATTCGCCTGGAGGACGCCTGTGCACCAGATCACTTTGACATTAATAAGATGTCCTACATTACCTTGCTGGGTAAGGATGCACCAGCCACTGCACTCCACTCCGAGTCGTGTAATAACGCCTTTGTTTTATTACACGTTTTTAGCTAGCAATCCCGACCTGGCCATGTGTCCAATGGAGGGCATCTATACGCTGCGCGGCGCCATCGGGCCGCCGTATCTGGCCACGCGCCACAAGCGCAATCACAACGGCAAGTCCCATTTGGGCCATGGACATCATCACCACGAGAGCGCTGACTCCGGCAGTTTCGGTCATAAAGGGTACGTCAGCGACATGGCTGCCGTTTACCTCTGGCATTTGTCAATCTATTTCCGTGGTTTCAGGCACGGCTCGCTGAGTTTCCGGAATGCGGAGCGTATGGAACGGGGCTCGTGGCATGCCAATACCCGAGGCCTGCCAGTTCGCAGCCGTCGCGATGCGCCCAAGGATCCGCAGGACGAGGAGCAGCAACAGCAACAGCAGCAATCCCTGGTTCTGGAAAAGACCAATAGCAGTGATACGAGCGTGGGCTTTGTGGCCACACGGAATCGACGGGATGTACCAGGCTGTGTGCCCAACTACAATGCCCAGCGCCAGCTCTGGATAGGATGTACCGCGGAGAACTTGATCGACGTCAGTCCGCTGTGCAGCGTGGACGGAGAAGAGGGTAAGTAGTGTTACCTTTGATTTTAACTTTGAATACATATATAACCTTTGGCTTACTCTTCAAGAATACTCCTGTCATGGGTCCTGGAGCGAAAACACCACCTTCTACGTGATCGCTCGCCACAAGGGCAGCAAGCACGGCGTGTGTCTCACCTACCGACCCACGGAGGGCAATGCCGCCAAGCTGGTTGTGGGCGATGCCTGCTATAGGGGTTCACAGAAGCCGCCTGAGCATCACTTGGTGGCCAACCTATCCGTTTTGGGTGAGTCGAACCTCAGTATTAGCGTATAATTCAGGCAACTAAACTCAATGTTTACCTATTTCTTCAGGTAAATGCGGCGAGACTGGCTCAAGTGCCGCCCAGACGCACCGACTGACCAATTGGGTGCTCCTGGTGGCAATAATGGCCACATGGCTACATCTGCACAGCTGAGGGGCGACGAGCAGGATGAAGAACTGCTGTGGATAGGCAGATATAGATGAGCGTGACAAGCCAAAGCGCAATCACTAATTCCCGAATGAAACCAAATCCCATAATGATCATGTATACAAGACACATCACAAGACTTATTGTATATTTCGTGTAGTTTGTGTAAGGCGTAATCGAACCTCTTCGCAAGGGTTTGGCTGTACATATGTATTGTTTTTTTTGTCTTATTAATGCTACACACTTTTGTTTAGTTCTAAGTGCTTTAAAAATAAACAAGATTCGATATAAATTAAGACGAGCAGGAGCAGGAGCCCACACAATATGGAAAATGGTTTGCAATACAGCCTTAGATCAGCGCTATTTGTATTAGGCCTAGTAAAACGCGTCTATTACTAAAAGTAGCGCAACTATTAATGCAAATATGCAGCAAATGCTATTTATTTATAGTACGATTACACATTAAGCAGCATCGAAAGCATAAAAAAAACAACAAGCAAAGCAGAAGAAAGACATCAGAACTATACGAATACAAGCTAAAAGCTTTTTCGTTTTGTTTTCTTTTGAAATCATCTTGTAGTGTGTATTTTGTGTATCATTTCAAAAATGTTTCCTAAGAATCACAGGACGAAAACAACAGTTTAAACTACATACATACATATATAGAAATAGGAAGCGCGATATGTACTCGAACGGTAGTTCGTTTTCGCGATTTCGCTTTCAAAATGTACAAACAAGCAAAGGGCCGAGAGCGAGTCTCGGCCATTCGATAATTATAAAGCTGTCATAGCAGCATACAGCAAACCCCTACATATTTGGCATAAATATACAATATATTTTTATGTACAAACGACGCAAAGCAGTACATACATTCATACGAGTATATACATACTTACATATAATGGATAACGTTTTGCATAGGATCGCATTGGTTTCATAATACATAATTAATACCTTGCAAAGTACGCGTATATATTGTATGATTCATTATAATAGTTATACATACATACCTATATATGCTGACAACCATACATACATAGCCACGTAAGGAACTGTGAGGAATTCGAGCAACTTTGATAAGTAGAGGCACACACCACGTTCATAATCAATCAACTAACTGCGTAAGACACAACCAACAACTCACAAGTCAACCAAACAAAATAAGAAACGAATGAAGGACGGTGTCAGATCAGCAGCGAAGGATGCTAAAATAATTAGAGTGTTTAAGACAATTAAGCGGTGATATAGGTCTAGAATAAACAACAACTGTGTGTAAGTCTCTTATGAAAGCACAACAACTGCACGAGCAGGGGATATATATGGCACCGACATCTGCCAGAGCGTGAATGAGGAATTAATGATGATCAAGTGTGTATCCAAAGGATTTCAAAAACTAGCATTTTTCTCTCAAAGTACATAGTAGGAACCCATGGAAGCATTTTTGCCTAAAATTCCACAGAACATAAGCGAACGAATAACGACGATTATCGAGTAACGAGTAACGAGTAACCGTAATTAAGGAGTAACGAGAGAGAGACAGAGAGACCCCTTCAAGGCAACTAGTCAAAATTTATGAAGCGTAACTTTGAGTTCCATGTAAATAGCGAATGTAATGCGAATTGAGCGACCGAATCGTTGGCGCCCCGGTGTGTGTATACATATGTAACTAATTGCTAGTTAGCTAAAGGACGAAAGGTTGGGACTAGGAAACTGACGACTCGGCCAGGACGCACACGAACATGCACGGCGGGCGTACAGAACAGTAGGGGTTACCTTCTAAGGACTATGTATAACATTCAGCAAACACTTATATAGAAATACGATGATAATGAATTATAAACTTGGGCAGCCGGCGGGCGGAGATGGCAGACAGACACCACCCCATAGAACACACACACTAGGCAACGTGGCCGTAACCGGAACTGGAACCAGAATCAGAACCGGAACCGGATATGGCATTAGCAGCAGCACTCCATATCGTGGTGGGCCAGACAAATCAGACAAATCGTTATGTACAAAATGTACAATGATGATCGGACAGGCGGAGTAGCAGCAGCTGTGCTTCAGCATTTTTTTGAGTGTACCTCCTCTCTCTAAATAAGCATTTCCATTTGTTGTCAGCTTTTAAAAAAACGTAAATACGAGCATATTATATATAATAAAGAAAGCATTTTAAAAAGTAAAATCCGAAAGTCACGCACTACGAAGCAAACGAGAAATATCGAATAATGCCTATGTACTCCAAGTCATGGGACAAGTTCAAAGCCCAAAGCCCATCCTCCAGCCAGCACTCGAAATCCGTTTGGTAGCCGCTTTGCTGGTTTATTTTGCAATTGTTAAACTGAGTCACTCAACAACCCCATCTCCAATCTCCCTCCCACACTGCGACTTCTCCCGATTTCTGATGCAGCTCCAGATCCTGCCTTAGTTGTCTTCTTGTGTCATTGTCAAGAACCTTAGCGTGTTATCGATGTTCCAAAAAAAAAAAACGGTCTCCACAAAATGTATTCGAAATGTTTCTAAAAACGGCTAAGAAATTAAACGAAAAACAAAAGAAAACTTAACAAATCCAAACCAAAACATAAACGTGCAACCATATTTTTGTAAATAGACGAAGCTACGCTTGAATTTTTATCCAATTTTTGTGTATGGCCAACTGCAGTCAACCGACTCTTACATATGTGCGGTGGGCGGCCAGGCCCAGATTGTGGGCGTGGCTGCTCCATCTGAGTGTGAACGCTAAGCATTAGAGATATAAGTGATTTTTATATTCAAAGCGATTTTATAAATCATTTTAATTGTCTATTTTAAAAGAGTGCAGCGCAAGCAGAGGGAAACGAAAGAAATTTAACAAAAAATGATATGCCGTCGATTTAGTTCATGTGTGTGAAGAAAAATGTATGCAATTTTCGTCAATAATTGAATGTTTTCAATACTGTGTTCTAACCTTGTTTGGATTTGTTTTTTAAGCTAATATAAATACAAATACAAACTAATAAGAAATATATATTGAATGTGTTTTAATCTGAACAATTAGTTTTAATTGGGAAAGTTAATTTATTTGAATTACACAAGCAAGCATTTTGGGTTTGCTTTTAAGCGGAAAAAATTATGTGGCCTTATTCTAATTTTTGGAAAATGTACTATGTTTTTTTTAAGTGTTATTGTTTTGACTTGGCTTAGCGTGTTTTTTTCACTTAATGACGAGAGTCCTCTGGTAGGTTCGACTTCTTCTAAGCTTGTCGACTTTTCTCGTTGCTTTACTTCATTCCCTTTGTATTTACTCGTCGTTCTGCTTACTCGTCAAATCTTCTCGGTCATCATAACACAAGTCGTTGTCTGGGGTCCTCCTGAACCTCGATGTTAACTCTCCCAATGTTTAGATTATATTTGTTGTGCTTCATACAGCCTTTATTTTTCCAAATTAAAAAATCAGTATAAATACAATGGTTATTAAAATGTTAATATTTATTTATATAAATGGTTCTAAAGATTATACCCTCCTTGTGAAGTGAAGTTACAAGATTAATACAAACATAATAACAATCCTTAAACAAAAAATGGATATAACTAGAAAATAGCGCTTAAATATAGTTATTTACAAAATAAATAAATCTCCTTAAAGTTCGATCGAAAAATTAATATCAGGAACCTTTTTCTTATAGTAGTCGCATATTTCTTGAGTCCCTCATCTGGAAAAAGTCATGTTGGCGCAGAAAATCGGATGCTTCTTTATCTTCTTTTTTACCTTGCAGATAGAGAACGTTAATGATTAAGATTCAGTAAAAGTTAATAAAACGACAATAATATTAGTTTATTTATTTTATTTTTATTAAAAAGATGACGTATTGGCTGGACATCCTTCTAGGGACCCCTTTGTGGTGTAGCGGCATCCTTCCTAGATTGGTTACATCCTTCTTCAAAAGGATGGCAATGTCATCTTTGTTTCGTCGTTGTTACGATGCATTGGACATCATCGTTGGTTTTTATTGAAATTTTGTTCTCTTTGTTCATACGTTTGGTGGGTGAGGTTATTTTTGGGGTACTTTAATATTTTTTTTAATGTTTTAAAAAACATATTTCAGAGAAGCAGAGCATCAGTAACCTCACCCGAAAATCTGATGCTTTTAATGTTCGTACGATGGGGTTGAAAAAGGGTTTGAAACTTTTCGATGAATTTGGACAGCGGTTTTATCAAATCAAGAACTTGAAATGTAAATTCCACAGTATTAAATAATAATTAGGAATTCAAAAAAATATATGTTAAAAAAAAATTAGTATGAACACTATAATTAAAAGATATAAAATCAAGTTGAAAACAGTAATTAAATTATATAATAGTTTCGTGCTCAAAAATAGTCATAGAACATAACTGACACCCGCATCCATATATAAATGACTAAAACATTTCGTTAAACGATTTCTAGAATAATTCCAGGCAGATATAGTGCAACCAGGAAAGATAAGCATTAAAGGACACGGAAAAAGAGAAGAAGGGATGTGCCAATCCGGGGCAAACAACAAGTATTTCCATATAATAAATGTGTTTCCATTTGAAGTTTAATAAATATTACTATATTATGTTACAGTTGCCGATTTGTAGTGATTGATAAATATATTTCGATGTGTATCCAAATTTATTTGGTGCGTGTATATCAGGAATACGATTATAGATGTTAAGGTTAAATATTGCCGGAACGGATAGGTGAATTCCTCATTTATTTAATATATTAAAGGTAGTGTAAATACCACGATTATTTCCAATTTGAAATATAGAGTTGTGCAAAAATGTTCTTCGTTTGATGGGAAAGCATTTTGCTTCTTATTTATTAAGATTTTTCTCTTAATCGTATTGAAGTTGAGAGAGCAGAAGGAATAACTGCATTCGAAAATGTTACCTTAAAGCCCAGTGTGGTGCCATAACAATTGTAGGTGTACAATTTCTACAAGAAGGATTTACGACACAGGGGATCTTTATTTTATTCCAAGATGTTGATGTGACACACTGGATTATTCGAGTTTAAATGTTAGTTTCATAGCCCAAGCATTTCAAGCATAACTTATGTCCCCTACGATTTTACTAACATATATGGGGTCCTTGCAGATGAACTCAATTTTGGTTGGAGGAACTTTAATTACAGTACAAGAGTTTCGTGCAACTGAATTTTAGGTAAATAATATTTTTTATATTATTTTGTTCCATGTATTATAGAGTATCCTTTTGTGGTTATATAATTCCAATGATATTTTATTTTAAATCAAAAACTATTTGCGGTATTGTGAGGCATTTATATGTATATAGCCGTAGGTCTGTAGGTTCTAATTCCATGCTATTGTTTGTACCATCTTTTCATAAGGCATTATTTAGTGAATTATTTGTTGCAAATTAATTTTACTTTTGGTGTGGTATCCTATTTTTCAAAGGTAAAATGAAAAATAAAATTGCGATAAGTAAAATTTGTCTAGTTTTTCGTTTTTGATCTAAAATGTACTTGTGCATTTAAAACACAAAATAGTTGCTTGTATTTGTACATGATGAATATTGATTAATGTTGATTTGTCTTTTAGTTTAAAGATGAGTTGTATTTAATTTCTAGCGGAAAATGCAAAAGGAATAAGCCATTTTTATGCATTTTAAAGTGACAATCGGATAGTGTTTGAAAATAAATATCCAAACAACTCGTTTATTTCAAAATAATATTTAAAGAATTTTGCTATCGAAAACCGATCCAGAAATACATATGTATAAATCGGCATTTATTAAAGATTCCTTTGTTCCAAGGTGTGTTTTGCAATTTAAATGGTGAGTATTGTTGAGTGTTGTTTAGCAGTATTAACATTTTCTCTCTAATTAGAGTGTTAATTTAATGCTTAATTGCAAGCTTTATTGTGGATTTATTCAAAAAGCATTGGTAGCAATTTTGATTTGATTTGAGTAGCTTTCGCGATGTTATTCCTCATGAGGAAACTCGAAGATTTGTTGAGCTTCATGAATTCTTTCATATTTTTGAATGTGTTTAGTAAAATAAAAAGAGACCTAAAATAATGCAAGAAGAAACATTTAAAATATATTGTTAGACTGCAGACAGTATGTTTTCGAATGCATTAACAATTCAAACAACATTTACTGTGAAGGCACATGTGATTGTGTTTGTTTACTTTCAAATACTTAGAATAATATTATTTTAAAGAATGTTATTTTATAAAAATAACTCAAATAATATCTGGATACGAAATAGGGTCGCAGTAAATTTTAAAAATGAATAATAATAATAACAATAAACAGTAAATTATATTTAATAATATAAACATATAAATAATAGATTTGTATTGATGGTAATAAACATATTCTTGAGGGAACTTTACCAATAAACTGATTAAACGTTTAAATAAATGAATGCCTGACTTTATTTTCTTAAAAGCCTAACTATTTATTTGCTGATAAATTATGCATATTACGCGAACCTATAAGGGATATATATATAGAAGCAGTCCTACCTAAATTATTATAAAATTAGCTACAATAAATATAACCTACAAAGATAATTAAATTCGAATTCAAATACTAAGATTTTTTATAGGAAGAATGAACTGTAGATCGAAAATAGAAGTCCAACGATGTTTTTATATCACCATATCATAATATTGTTGGTCGTAGAATTGTATTTCTTTAAAGGATTCCAGCATATGTGATTTGTTAAGAATTTGTTTTAATAATTTATCCACAGTGAGGTTTACAGTGTCTTTAAGTTAAAAGTTTCATTTAAGTTATATCCAAATTAATTTGTTTCAAAGTTATTCCCTTCTTGAAACAGGTTATATTGATTATCTTTACAACCATTTTTTTTCAGTCACACTGAAGAAGTTGAAGTAATCATAATATTTTCGAAAGTTTAAAAATCAATGTAGATGTACAATTTTATTTTTTCAACGAGAAGATTTTAGACTTTAGGTCTTTTGTTTATATTCCAAGACCATTCAGGGTAATTCAGTTATTAAGGTTAGTTTAATAGCATTTGAAGCTTAACACTTAATGTTCTGTACGACGTGAAACAATGCCTTTTTTTTTGCATATGACTGTAATTATATTGTTTTACTTAATCCGGAAAAACTATAAATACAGTAAAAACGTTTAGTGCAAAACCAATTTAAGCAAACTATATATTTTGAATATGTTTCCTTGTTTCCTTTTTAATTGTTGATAAGATTTTGGTTTTGGATGAGTAAAATTCCAATGTTATAGTTTGTATATGTTGTTTATACATTTATAATAACATTTAATGTTGGGGAACCATATAGTTGCTAAGCATTGAAAACTAAGAGACGATCGACTAAGAAGGTGTATAGAAATCCAATCTTTATTTATGTGTAATTTTTCAGGATATAATGGGTTTAGTTGTGATCCGATATATGACGAATAGAAGATTTGGTTTAATTAATTACCATAAATGTATTAATTTTTTTATATTCTGTGGTTGTCATAGGAATATGTATTCAGATAGCATTTAAAGCATAACACTTAATTTTCTGTACGACGTGAAAAATTGTTTTTTTTTTATATGACTGTAATTATATTGTTTTACTTAATCTGGAAAAACTATAAATACAGTAAAAACGTTTAGTGCAGAACCAATCTAAGCAAACTATATATTTTGAATATGTTTCCTTGTTTCCTTTTTAATTGTTGGTAAGATTTTGGTGTTGAATGAGTAAAATTCCAATGTTATAGTTTGTATATGTTGTTTATACATTTATAATAACACTTAATTTTGGGAAATCAAATCATTTCTACGCATTGAAAATTAAATGGCGATCGATAAGTAGGTGTATAGAAATCCAATCTTCGTTTATGTATAATTTTTCAGGATATAATGGGTTAAGTTGTGATCCGATATATGACGAATAGAAGATTTGGTTTAATTAATTACAAAAAATGTATTAATTTTTTTATATTCTGTGGTTGTCATAGGAATACGTATTCAGTTTTTTGCTGGAGTTATGGATATATATAGAAATATATACATATATATATTTAATAAATTTTCTCTGCAGTATGTTAGCAAAAACCACAATGAAACGTCATTAAATATAGATAAAATATTTTTTAATTGTGTTGATTCGATTTGAATAATATCCAGTATCGTTAAATCCCATATGTTGATATATCATAGTATTTTCAGTTAAAAAATAATTGATAATTTAGCTTTTATACATATTTTGGGGTTTGTTTGGTGTCTGTATTTGATGTGTACTTTCAGTTTGAAGACAGACATAATATGAATTCATGGGGCTGAACATATTTTAACATACCAAATTATGCAAGCTTGGATTATGCTTAAGGATAGCAGAATTTTTTAACAAGGATGCGAAGATTCATTTACTTTTATAATAGATATTTGTTACCACGTTTCTTTTGTTTCTTTCCGGGTTTTTTTTATAAGTAATAATGGGACAAAATCCGAAATCAAATAAATGTGTTTTCTTTTAATGTACAAATACCTTTTTTGTGATTATTTGTTTGTTTTTTACACCAGGAGCCGTATGTATATGCTTGTACAAAGTAAACTTGGCCGTGGGATTATGATCCAGAGTTTTTGAACTAGATGGATTGATCCACCGGTTTGCACTACTTCGGTAAAGTAAAAAGCACGCTTTTGTTACCAATTGTTAAAAAGTTAACAAACACAATGAAAACTCACTAAAAAACACAGATTAAAGGCAAGTAAAGTTTAAACCGAAGGTAGTTAGTAAATGAACGTATTTAAAAGCCAAAGGACTTTTAAACTTAAGCCAAATATATATATTTGAAAACAAAAAATAAAAAAATGTTGTTTTTAGCAAAATAAATTGAAAAATAATGCGCAAATTATATTATAGATAAATATAAATTGTAAAAGACTAAAATAACGTATTCATAATATATAAATAATATTGTTAAATTAAAAGTCATTACCAAAACAGATCAGAACTTCTACGTAAAATATTTAGAGAACGTTTACCAAAAGTTTATATTGAAGAATACCAGAAAATTGCCATG
Organism: Drosophila watanabei; assembly: GCA_008042575.1. Lineage (NCBI taxonomy): Eukaryota > Metazoa > Arthropoda > Insecta > Diptera > Drosophilidae > Drosophila > Drosophila watanabei. The sequence continues at coordinate 207,386 of VNJS01007363.1, forward strand.
TCGGCAATGATTTGTTAAACCCTACCTAATCGCTTCGAAATATTATTTAACTTTTCAAAAACCCTGCCTATTTCATGCTATTATATTTTCAAGAAACCCTACCGCATTAATGTTAAAGATTTTTTCCAGAAGTTTTTATTGAATAATACGGGAATATTGCCATGTCGGCTACGCTTTGGGGAATCCTACCTATCCATTTTTTTATATATTTTACACTCCACGAACAGTTTAGGGATATATGTTGAATTATATTGTTTGAGAGACGCTTCAGAAACCCTGCCTATTTTATGTTAAGGATTTTTTACCAGGAGTTTTTATTGAATTATACGGGAATATTGCCATGTCGGCTACGCTTTAAATTTTGTAAATATTTTACACACCACGAACCGTTTAGGGATAAATGTTGAATAGTAACGCTTTGGGGAATCCTACCTATTCTCTTGTAAATATTTTACACTCCACGAACAGTTTAGGGATATATGTTGAATAATAACGCTTTGGGGAATCCTACCTATTCTCTTGTAAATATTTTACACTCCACGAACAGTTTAGGGATACGGTGAATGATATTATTTGAGAGACGCTTCAGAAACCCTGCCTATTTAATGTTAAGGATTTTTTACCAGGAGTTTTTATTGAATTATACGGGAATATTGCCATGTCGGCTACGCTTTAAGTTTTGTAAATATTTTACACTCCACGAACAGTTTAGGGATAAATGTTGAATAATAACGCTTTGGGGAATCCTACCTATTCTCTTGTAAATATTTTACACTCCACGAACAGTTTAGGGATATATGTTGAATAATAACGCTTTGGGGAATCCTACCTATTCTCTTGTAAATATTTTACACTCCACGAACAGTTTAGGGATATATGTTGAATAATAACGCTTTGGGGAATCCTATTCTCTTGTAAATATTTTACACTCCACGAACAGTTTAGGGATATATGTTGAATTATATTGTTTGAGAGACGTTTCAGAAACCCTGCCTATTTTATGTTAAGGATTTTTTACCAGGAGTTTTTATTGAATTATACGGGAATATTGACATGTCGGCTACGCTTTAAATTTTGTAAATATTTTACACACCACGAACCGTTTAGGGATAAATGTTGAATTATATTGTTTGAGAGATGTTTCAGAAACCCTGCCTATTTTATGTTAAGGATTTTTTACCAGGA